>JAQHUG010000389.1:433460-471962 GCA_028555095.1 Dicrostonyx torquatus | reverse complement strand
ATATATATACACAACAACTCAGCACTAGGCTGCATCCTCATGGCAGAGTTGAAGGGGAAGACTTCACTGAAGGCTATAAAGTCTCAGGAATGGAAAAGACAGTGGTATTACCAAGTTCACAGGGACCCTCCTGCAGCACTCCTGCATCAGGCTTGCACATCCACAGGAATGGGGAGCTCCCCACAACCTAGCCTCCTCCTCCACCTTCAGATGGCTTAGGTGGCCAGGAGAGATCCAGCCTCCTGTTGCTTTCCTGCTTAGCCAGCCCTATAGCTGAGACGGAAACCCCCCTTTTCTTTCCCAGTATCCGTCCTGCCAGGCCTTCTCCAGGAGACCTTTCCTCCCTCCACCTCTCCTCTCCCCAGCACCCCTACCCCAGGACAGGATGCTTCGTAGGTGTTCCATGCTTAGAGAGGAGGAGACATTGGATCTCCCTCCCCCATCTCCTCTGCTTTTTTCCTCCCTCCTCTCTCCTCCCTCCCTCTCTCTGGCCCTCTCTTTCCTTTTACCTACAGTAAGAGGGAACTTCTAATAAGCCAGAGGCAGAACTGGCACAGAAACCAAGTTGGCCATGGTGCCCATGAACGTCCACCAGAGCTGAGTGGATGAATGGACTCCTTAAGTCACCCCTCATGTGGGCGGAGACGCCTGCCCAGGCCCTCTCCCCTCCATGTCCCTCTCCCTTCAGGACCTGCTCCCCTCTACCTTGGACCCCATTTCCCCTATACCCCCTTCCCCTAAGTTCCTTTTCAGGCCCCTCTCTCCTAGGTACAGCTCCTGCCCCCTTTCCTTCCCAGGCAGACTTTCCCTTTCCTTCAGACTCCTCCTACCCCTTTCCATTCCTGGCCATCTCTACACTGACCTTTCTCTCCCCAGGTCTTTGTACCGGGAACTCTATTGCAAGGTCTTCACTCGCAGGACAAGCCTGGACTCTGGCGGTATGTATGTGTGAGATCTCCCTGACCATGTCCTCCGTGCAGCTCCCAGCCTCAGTCGGGACCAAGCTTTATGGTTTTAGATGAGAACACTCCGAGATGCCAGTGGAAAATCCCGACGCTTCAGGCTGGAGAACCATATCGGGAAGAAAGCAATTTTCTAGTTGATTTTCTAAAACAATAAACAGAGAAAAGAATGCCAGGGTAGTAGTCTGAACCACCACAAGCCAGAGAAAATCGACTTCAGGTCCTGAAACCATCAAGTGGGTTCCCTCAGGGAGAACTGTCACCAGGGGACACCAGACACCTGTGTAGTGGTGGTGGTGCTGATGGTAACCATGGTGATGATGCCATGCTGAAGCAGTGGAGGCAGCTGGATAGATGATGACTGCAACCACAGCGATGGGAGTAAAAACTGTTGACTGAGCATCTTGTGCAAGGAACTGTGCCAGATGCTTTAGTGTCCCCACATTGGATGTGTTACCTTCAAAGTCAGTATTTATGTTCACATTACAGATAAAGAAACAGCACAAGGAGGCTGAGAAACCTGCTCAAGGGGACACAGCTAGGGAGTGGCCAGGGTGCTTCCCAGAGCTCTGTGTGACTTCAGGAGCTGGGAGCTGGTGTCCAAGGGCTGTATAGGTCCTCATGCTCTGCCCCTTAGTGGTAGGCTAGATTTTGCTGTCTGTCTGTCTCTCTCAAGTCTATCTCTCAAGTCTCTCTCTCTCTCTCTCTCTCTCTCTCTCTCTCTCTCTCTCTCTGTGTGTGTGTGTGTGTGTGTGTGTGTGTGTGTGTGTGTGTGTGAGAGAGAGAGAGAGAGAGAGAGAGTGTTAGGCACACATTTGCATGTTTCGCAGGCCACTACACCCACTCAACCATTTACTGACTTCAAGGCAAGTGCTCTAGCTGGTGAGCCACCCTCCCCCCAGCCTTATAGCTAGACACCTACTGTAGACGCCTTCTCCTGCAACATCCCAGCTATGCTCGATGGTGCCTCGGGGCCTTTGTATCTGCTGTCTTCTCTACCTGAAATGAACTTCAGTCATTTCAATGCTGACCCTCTTTGACCTCAACTCATAAATTGGGCTAACCAAGGTCTCCCAGATCTTCAGCAACCCCTGCCCTGGAGTCCTCTCTCAGGTCTGCTTTCCTTTTGCAGCCTGGCAACTCCTAAGGGAACTTCTGCTCCTGGTAGGGTTGGCTCTGTTCATTCCAGGGCCCTGGACACAAAGCAGGAGCCGGTGGCCATTCTGCAGAGCCATTGTGCTGGGCTTTGGGAGGCCTTGCTGTCTCTGCATTACAGATGAGGACTGAGCAATGAGCAGAGAAGAGGGAAGACTAGCAGCTGGTCCATTTTTCCTGGAACTTCCTGATTTAATGCCGAAAGTCAAAGCTGGGGCTCGTTGTGTACCAACCTAACTCCAAGTTCAGTGAGAGACCCTGCTCTAGGGGATGAGGCGGACAGTGGCAGAGCAGACACCTGGCATCCTCCTATGGCCTCCATGCATGATCGTATAACACATGCACACTTGCACTAGTGATACATGACCAACCTATCACCTCATGTGTGTGTGTAAGCACACTGAGGAAAGAGGATCACAAGTTCAAGGCCAGCGTGGTTTGGGCAACATAGTGAGACTTTTATCTCAAAAAGTAAAAATGAGAAGGCTCAAAGATACAGTTAAGTAGCCTAGCATGTATCCCTGGGTTCCATCCCCAGGAACACGTGAACACATAACCCCATTTGGGGTGTGACTCTAATGGCTTACAAAAGTAACATCGTGCCAGTTCTTGGGCATAACTACAGCTGTCAGCTTCTGTTTGGTGCTCCTAGGACACACTCACCACATTAAAAAAGCGCCAAGCAGAAAGTGAGGTCTAAGTGACCCCTTGAGGGCCCATTCACTCCAAGTGACTGAAGCCTCTCAGAACAGACAGGCTGCCAACTCACTGCAGCACATGAACCATCGCTGCTGATTCCTCCCAAGCAGATCTGCCCAGCAGAGACTCAGCGTCTCCAGCTCACTGCGCTAAGAGCAGGGGTAATGGTTGCTCTTTTAACTGTATTTGGGGTGATAGCAGGTAGGAAAACAGTCCACCGCAACTTCTGCCTATGAACAAAGACGCTCTTTTATAGGCCCCACTTCTGTACTCACCCCATAGCCTTCATCTACACTTCCCACAGGCATCTTCCTCCTCCAGCACTGGTATCTCCTAGCTAGGACCATCTGCATCTGAGATGCAGGAGCGCACCATCTCGAAAACACTGCTCATGCATACAGAGAGCTCAGTGGGCTCAGAGCTCAAGGGAAGTGGGTGGGCAATCCCAGGCTCCGTTCCTGCTGTTTTCTGGGCACCAGCAGTCCTCAAACCCCTGGTGGGTAGAGGGACCTCACCTCTGCCCTCTCAGATCTGTCAAGGCTGGTGGCTACTCGCACCTCCACTTGCTGTGTGCCCATACACAGCACCCGTCAGGGGCCACCTGTAAAAGCCAGAACTTTGCAGATCCGTGTTGGAATCCAGCAGGGCATGGCAGGCGACAGTGTGCGGTCACCGGGCTTCCATGCCTTCCTTCCTTCCTTCTTCCTTCCTTCCTTCCTTCCTTCCTTCCTTCCTTCCTTCCTTCCTTCCTTCCTTCATGCCAGTTTTCTGGGTGAGCTCCATATATTTTGGCTCGGGAAAGATTGTGCCCATGAGGTGGAAAAACAAATATTTCGTGTTGGAGGAAACTGCAGGCTCCGGGGACCATGTTGGCTTCGCTGCCTAAAGGCATAAGCTCAGTGCTGACTCACATACCGGCCCAGAGAAAATGCTGATGGACCAAGTACAACTTCATTAGTGGCTGCAGAGATAGTGGAAGAGTGGCCAATGGGTTTCCCCCTGGCAGATGGAGTCATTCTGGGAATGTGAGGTTCAGTGGTGGACCTGGCCAGCTCTCCAGATTTCCATTCCCAAAGCTGCTCTAGGATTCGGCATCTCGAGCCATCTCCTACATGGTACTAATAGAATTCATAAAAGGACTCACAGGATGCCCCCCCGCCCCGAGCAGCACTGGCATGAGGGAGAGCAGGGGATCATGGCTGGACTGTGGCAGTGACCAGAGCCCCAGGCAGATAGGACCTGGTCCTTCCCTTCACAGTAATTACCTCGGAAACCCTAGGGGTAGCACAGGCAACTTCCAAAATGATACCTCAGACATATTAAGATGGACGCAGAACCATGGGGAAGCAGTGTTTGCTGGCTGTTCAAGTCCTAGGTGCTCCTGCTGGAATCCAGCTTCTCATCTCTGACAGCAAGGGAACACAGAGGCCTCACCCAAAGCCACACTACACCTGGACTCAGAGCCTAGCTCCAGCCATCCTTGTAGGTCCCTGGGAAATCACTCCACTTATTGCTCAGGGCCTCAGTTTACCTATCTGTAGGGCAGCTTGGTCATAGGATGGCTGTCAGAGCTGCAGGTGTGGTAGACGTGGGGCTTCTGCTCAGGTCACAGCCCTACAGCGGTCCTTCCCCTGGGTCCTTCCGTCTCAGGCACCTGAGACCTAGGTAACAGACTTCGGGGTACAAGGGCCTCTCATCTGGAGAAGTGAATTCAGGTCAAAGCCCATACTGGTGGCCATATACCCTATGCCCCACCGCCTTCCTGCCTCCTACAGGCATATGCAGTGAAACCACCCCTATCTTCAGAAAAGTATAAGGAGCCTCGTGGGCTCTGATTTCCTCTTTCCAGAGCTCTCACCATGCTGCTGTCTGTCTGTCTGCATTATTAAGAATTCCAATAAACTCCTTGTTCCCCAACAACCCATCTCCACATCCCTCTGAATGAAAGGGGTAGCACACAGCCTACCCCGGAGTAGACACAATGGCAGGATTTCCCTCTGTCCTCAGGGCAGCATCCAAACACCATTTGAAAGTCCGCACATGAACCTTGAGCTCACAGGACATAAAGTTCACCACTATAGGGTCCTGGCAGTTATCTCCATGTGCTGCTGCAGAGCACGGAATTACAGGTAAGACAGTCACCATGGTTCATTAGATGCAAGAGGCCAGCCTGACGCGGTTTGTGGACCGTTTGTTCAGCCAACAACATACTGTCTCGGAAAATTGTTCGCTTTAGTCAAAACTGACTGTCTCTAAAGCCAGGATTCCAGAGGATTCCTTGGTTTACACTGGAACATAAAGTTAATCAAAGAGGAAGGCCTTTCAGTGCCCAAGAATGATTGCCCTGCTACAATACAAGCTAACGTACAGGGCAGGTGGGACAGGGTCAGATTTGTACCAGGAGTTCTTGACTAGCATGGTAGACATGCCCACAGTCGCAGCATCCAGGAGGCTGAAGCATGGCTGTGAGTTCAAGGGCAGTATGGACTACATCAGGGGACCCTATCTCAAGTTAAAATCCTGTTGAAGGGCAGCCATGGGTAAGGGAACCAGGTGGCGAGGCAGTAGTCCTTGCAAAGACTTAAACTGAGCAGTGTCTAAGTTGGGAGTATTCAAGGAGATCTCCTCAAACATGGAAACAGCGGGAGAAAAGGTGGAAGAGGTGTGAGTGGGAAAACCCACTATAGGAGCTCATTGATCAGCAGGCCAAGTGCCCCTAAGGGAGGCATGACCTTGATTTTGTCAGGAGAAAGGTACATCTACATAAGCCCCCCCACAGGACACACAGCTTCAGGACTCCCTTGAAAGATGGGGGAGTCTCTCACACACTGTCAGGGTGGGCAGTCCTTCTAAAGGGGTGCTGGCCAACATAGAGCTGGGTGCACTCTGTGTCTCAGAGGTGCTAGGATGGGTAGGGAGGTGTGGGCGCCTGAACAATTGTCATGGAGGTCCCTGGAGGGGTAGGATTCCTAAGTGACATGGATCCCCATGGGAGCAGGGGTTGGGGACGCCATGTTGACCTCTTACCTGGAAACACTAGTGCTAATGGGAGCGGCACGGATAGTAAGGGACGGAAGGGACCTACCCATAGTAGGTGCCCAGGCAAACGCTAGTCACCAGCTCTTGTAAACTGCAGTTAATACCAGGTGCTGGCCTTCGGCTGCTCTGGGATTGCCTGCTGTCCCCAGGAGTACCAGGTCCTCTCTTTAGTTACCCTCTGGAGAATGTGTCCAATCTCTCTCCAGGGTGCGCTGGGAAGCTGCGCTTTATCTCCAGTCCACAAGCCCTGCTATGGAAAGTGCAGTGGGCACTCCTGAGGTCACAGAGGCCCTCAGCAGCAGCCGGTTCTTTCCGGCCCACCCCTCACCCCACCTTTCTGGTCTTTGGGGTCTGTGATTAGCCTGGGTATTGAATGACCCCTGGTCGTCTTCCCCCCCACCTCGGAAGGGTTAATCAGCCTTCCTGCAGAGCGGCTGGGCGGCTCGGAAGGAGGCAGCGAAGCGGCCTGGCGGCAGGCTGCTTTCATTACTTTGATGGGATACATGTGCTTGGCTTTATCTCCGGCCCTTTCTCCGTAATTCAGCGCTTGAATGTCTCAGCTGTCGGCCGATCTGCAGACAATTGCTTGGGGTAATACTATCCGGAAAAAGCTGATAAAACACAGATGTGCCGAGGCCTCTGAAATTTGCGGTTTGCTAAGTGGTTCGAGCGATGCTTGCCTGCGGCCGGGGCGCTTCCCAGAGAGGCTGGGAACTGAGGGGTGGGAGGTGATTTTTTTTTTTTCTAAGTGAAAGGTTGAGTAGAGGAAGTGACTGTAGAAATTTTTTCTCTGTAATTAGGAAGATCAGCCAATAGAAAGTGGGAGGGAGATGAGGCAAGCGACTCATCCTGGGGTCCCCTCCTACCTAGCACAGTGGTGATCCGGCTTCCCCTGTGTGGCCTGGAGTGGGTAGGGCTGAGGGTCCTCAGAAGGAGCTATGCATGGACTATATTGTATGTCCGTGGGTAGGTCATTTTCTCTCACATCGTCAGCTCAGCTAAGGAACAGCTAGCTAACAGTTACCCACGAGGCATGCCAGCAGGTGGCCTGCACACAGTGGTGCTCATGAGCATCCAGAACCTTGCCCTTCTCCCTCCGTTGCTCAGAAGACACTGGGAAGAGAAAGTGGTACACTGCTGTCACAATGTGACTGACAGAGAGTCCCACTGAATGACAGACAGGGACCAGGCTGTAAGACTCTGAGATCTGGATTTGCTGGGCTTGGGAAATATCAATCACTGGGTCCTTGGGTGGGGGTTGGAGTGGGGTCCCTCAACCCTGTCGACTACCCATGTCATCTGAGTCAGGGTGAAAGGCAGATTCCTTCGTGGGAGTGGCCTGACACTCTGCATGTGATGTCAGTGCCACGGCAGGAGAGAGGAGCTCCAGGCATCTGCTTCAGGCTAGACCTTGAGCAAATCCCCCACTCCTCAAGTCAGGGCAGGCAGCATGGCTGGTGTCACCCAGCACATCAGGGCAGAGGCAGCCCCCAACACCTGACTCTCTAACTGCCCAGTTTGCTGGTCCACAGGGAAGTGTCCCAAAGACCGTATACTTTATTCTGCATGCTCCAAACTGTTTTTGTGACAGGCGTGAGGGTATGCTGTCCTGGAGGTCACGGCCAAGGGCTGAGACAGACTCTGTCCATACACAGGCCTCACGAAGCACAGTTTTGGTCAGCAATCCCAGGAAGAGAGCCCAGCGGGAACTTTCAAGGTAAATGGGGTTAATGTAGGAAAACTCAGCACTCCCTGTGCATCTTGTTACTGAGAGTACCCATGTGAAGTCCCACTCACTTTTCAGTTGAGGGACACTGAGGCCCAGAAGGCTTCATCCCCTGCCCAAGTCCTCTGCTGGTCAGAGCAGAGCTGGGATTGACAACCAAGCTTGGGAGCGTCTGGCTCCGAAGCCTATCCATGCTTGGTGTCTGTACCACACCATTTCTGGACAGACGGACAGGGCCCGGGGGCGGGGCCATAAGCAGATGCTGCAGGGCTCTGTCTTGGTCACTGAACTTTAGGGCAGTTTGTGGAGGGCGGGGTCTGCCTTGAAAAGGCCAGTCTGCAATTAAAAGGTTGGGTGTGCAGTTCCCACCTCTCAGAGAAAGAGGGCGTCTGTCCCCCGCTGGGGTGTGGGCAGAGCTGGTAGCAATTTTCCCACAATGTGTAAATTAGTCAGTTTCCCAGTCTGTAAACCCAGCCTTTGAAGCGACCCTAATGAAGCACTCCATTAGGCTTTAATGACGGCTGCCTCCAGCAGGACCCAGCCGAGGCCTTTTGATGTCTAGGGGCCACGGGCTGGAGGCTCGACTTATCTAACTGCCCCGGCAGGCTTAGAAAAAAAAAAAGTCAAAAAGCCCCCTTAGAGAAGTTGAAAATTTTTTAATGAAAAAAGTTAGTCCTGGCCTGACTGATGGTGGCACTTCAAAGCCTGTGCAAACTAAATTGCTGTGGACTGCTTAATTCAAAAGTGTTCCCTCGCGGGTGACAGCCCAGCAGTGACAAAATACAATTGGCAACAGGAGCCGGCAAGATCAAAGGCCGGCTATTGTAATGGCTTTGTTGCCTGAAGAATGGTGCATTGTCAGGACTTTTTAAGCCTTTTTCTTTCTTTTCTTTTCTTTTCTTCTATTTTTTTTCTTGGCTCCAGCACCACTCTGAGAGCCCCCCTGTTCAGAATCTATGTGTATAAATACACGTAATTACACCCTTCTGATAGGGTACTTCTGTTGGCAGAGGAGGCGGCAGACTGCCTGAGGTTCTCGAGGTCTGTGAGGCCGGGTAATGTTGGTGAGATCCTAAAAATCATTTCTGTGTTTTTGTTGTAAAAGATCCGGTGAGTCACCCCAGGGCCAATTTAAGCTAGTATCCACTCAGTATCTTCAGGGTTTTCTTGAGATTAATACTCCTCTGCCTAGACCCTCCCTGGTGGGACGGGTAGAGGATGCCACCGTCTGGGTCCCCTGAAATGACACCTTGGTTCTCCCAGTCTTGGGTTCCCCAAGCACAGCCTAGAGGTTCATTTAGTAACTTCGCATAAGTTTATTGAGCCCTGATTTGGGGGAAAAAATGTTTCTCTATAGGGTCATCAAGGGCTGAGAAGAGACCTAAGACGGTTCCGAATGTGGAAACTCCCTGCTCCTCCTTGCCCTCTTCTGCCTCCACCCTTCCTCCTCTGAGGGCCTGCTGCCAGTCTCTCTGGGTCACCTGCCTCCAAAACCACAGCTTTCACTCAAGAGCACTAATCCAAGTAGAGATACTCAGAAACCTCTTCTGAGACCCAGAAACAGGTGGAAGGAAACTGCACCCCAGGACTTAGGACTGACTGTACAATCAGTGACCCCACTCCATAGCCCACAGCAGGCCCTTCCTTCCTCCCAGCATCCATTTCCTTCCTCGGGAGCCCCATGGCCTCTGCCTTGCTTATCTCCTAGGGTTTCTTGGCTGGCATGATGTTCGGATGAGAGGGGACCAAAAGCCTTTATCCTACAACCAGTACTACAGAAGTGCAGAAGCCTCTGTGGTCCTCACCTGCCATGTTCTGAGCCATCAGGAGCAGCTGGGTCAGTTGTGAGCTGGGTTGAAGCAGAGACAACTGGGGACCTGGGGACCATTAAGGAACAAGAACATGTCTGCTTCCTTTATGGCCTTCAATATTAGTCACCAGGAAGCTGCCCCCATGAAGCACGTGGCCTTGTATCACAAAGTATTGAATTAATTAAGGAGACTCGTCTGGGGACAATTAGAGACCTTCATGTTGATGACATCTCATCTCCTGGTGATGGAATTTGCTTCTGCATCCTCCAGCCTCCCTTTGTGTCCTCACAGATACTGGAAGGCTGTTCTTACATAGTACCTCAGCTCTAAGGTAGCACAGGGTTGAGCCCGCTGACTGTGGGAGATGGCTTCAAGGGTGAAGGGAGAGGAGGGTTGGGACAATGTGCTCCTGTTTGCATCCGCCTTGTCTTTTTTTTCTTCCTTGTTTTCTTCTCAGTTTCCTCTTCTGTCTAGTCTTTGTTTTTAATCCCTATGAGCACTAAGAATGCCAGTTTCTCAAACATGAAAGCAAACATTCGGGGGATGGGAGGGAGGCACCGTGTTAAACTTCCATCTTAACTTTCCAAGCATGCCATCCCAGTGTCCACGTGAAGTCCCCAGTGTCTCCATGATCCTTCTGCTAATCAGGTTGGGGACCCAGCACTCGCCACGGTCCTACCCTCTCTCCATAATCACACGCAAGTATGCGAAAACCCAGCTGAGCAATTATGAATAATTAAATCAATTAGAGACAGTCTAGCAGGAGGGATTATGGTCATTCGGGTGTGGGCCTCTGTAATATTTTAACAGTAAATGCAAGAGCCCCAGAGAGGCCTGGCAGGGAGACGGGAACAAAAGCATGTCCAAATGCCAAGCCATGTTGCTGGGTGACCCTCCCTGGCTGTACCGCCGCCTGCCCAGAGAAGACAATGCTAATGAAATGCCAATAAATATTTTGAGGGAAAGTATGAAAGCTTCAAAATGAGTTAATTAAAAACGGATCAAACACAAGGCTCTGAAAGTATGTGCAGTAAATTTCGGGCTTGAAATTTAACAGAGGGAAAGTTTTTGTTGTTGTTGTTGTGTTTTGTTTTGTTTTGATTTTTGTCCCTAGCACCAGGCAGAACTTTAAAGTGGCAGAGCCAGGCCTCTGGGTTGCTGTCTTCCAGACATCAGCCTCTGCCAGTTTCCACACCCAGAAGCGGTGCTCAGGGGTGCTCAAACCCCATCTGCTGCCTTCTGCAGTGGCAGAGACCTACTAGGGCTGCGCTCCAGTGCTGGGTCAGGATGAGGCCAATTAGAAGCCGCTTCAAACATGGCATGGCTGTTCCCAGGAGCAGCTGTGCGCCAAGACATTTGTAGAACAAAATCTTGACTCTATTTACACTCACTCGGCTGGTCATCAGCGCTCAATGATGCCCAACGATGACAGCCTGCGGAATTAGCACTGTGGTGGCGTGGCTCCCTGGAAGGGACCAGCTGGGCCATCTTCCCACCACGTTGGACCGCACCCGACAGCCAGCTGGGAAGCAGCAGTGACGACACAGATTTCCCAGGTCCCCTCATCCCAGTAGCCTAGATATAGCTGGGGCCTCACAGGCTCCCTATGGATCAGGTGAGAGAACAGGAGACAAGGACAGACTTGTCAACATCAACTGTGGCTAGCTTGGGGTTAGCAGGGAGATCTGAAGCAAGTGCTCTGGTAGCAGCTAAAACAATACCTTTCAAATGGCACCCAGGCCGGTTTACTGGCCAGGACGCAGAGACTATAGGGAAAAAGAACAGGACCACTAAGGTTGTCTCTGACAGGCCAAATCCAGCCTGGCTCTCAGGAGTGCACAGAGAAACCTTCCTAATGCTGTGAACCTTTACATGTTGCGGTGACTCCCAGCCATGAAATTCTTTTTGTTGCTACTTCATAACTGTAATTTTGCTATTATTATAAGTTGTAAATATCAGTGTTTTCTGATGGTCTTAGGTGACCCCTGTGAAAAGGTCATTCAGTTCTCCCCAAGGGGTCATGACCTATTGATCAAGAACCTGTCTGTCTTCCAGTGTCCTGTTGGCCCTGCAGATGTCTCTGGTTTCTCTGCTGAGTCTGAGATGGTCTGTGCCAGCACCCTCTTGTCAGGCATGAGGATGCCAGTGCTCAGAGAGGTCCAGGAACTTGGTGGAGGCCTCACAGTAGAAAGCAGCCCACTGTCGCCTGACTTTCCCGGCCCAAGCCGTGTCTGTGGCTGCTCTATCTTGTGTCTCTTGCTATGATTTTGCAGGCTATTTTAGGGTTAGACCCCTGGTCCTGGGCAAACACGCCTTTCCCCAATTCCCCATGATCTCCTGGCGAATTTGATGCTCATACATTCTGAACTCTGTCACTGGCTTGTCAGTGCTCCAGGTAAGCGAGCACCCAGGAATCCAATCCTCTCAGCCACAGAGGGACACTCCTATGCAGTGAGAGCCTTCTCGACCCCTTTGGAAGTTCTCTTTCCTCTGTGAAAGCTGGTTCATCACTGGTCCTGGGTTTCTGTGTGCCACCTCATCCTCAACTGCACAGGGCCTCGACCTTGTGAAACAGCCCCTGCGCCCTTTGCTTTACACTGTTCCGAGGGCCTGGTGTCACATGGGGAGGGATGCGGTTCTTCCTGGAAATCCTCGTCCTCCACAGAATGGAATGTGAACAGGATGTCCCCTGACTCCTGGCCCACTACTCTCTAGTGACTGGCTCTATTACTTGTTGATTTTCTCAATCGCCACACAGTCATAAGCAAATACTGCATTCCAGCTTGTTCCTTAAGAATGTGTAGGGGCTTAACCATC
Organism: Dicrostonyx torquatus; assembly: GCA_028555095.1. Taxonomy (NCBI): domain Eukaryota; kingdom Metazoa; phylum Chordata; class Mammalia; order Rodentia; family Cricetidae; genus Dicrostonyx; species Dicrostonyx torquatus. The sequence goes on along the minus strand of JAQHUG010000389.1, from coordinate 459,753 downwards.
CAGACGGGACTGGGGGCATGTTCATGGCTGCAGTCAGATGCCCCAGGAGAGGTGTGCCTGCAGCCATGGATGGTCCCTGGCTCACGCTCACACCCCTCCCTGTGTAGGACAACCCAGTGCACAGACACAGTATGTGAGGACACCTCAGTGGGCGACACACTTCAGCTCGCAGACCAGAGCTTATTTCCCAGCACCCACATGAATGCTGGGCCATCCTGTCCTGACTCCACATTTCTCTTCTGATTCCTGTCTTGGGTCCTTACAAACTATTCAGTCCCTGCCTGGGGATGCTCAACCCAGATGATGGCACAGCCACGAAATGGAGATAACCCTAATGTCTCCATGACTGTTCACAGAAGACCTGGAATGCACTCTGTAGACCATGCTGGCCTTGGACTCAGAACCAGTGTTGGGATTAAAGGAGCATGCCACCCCTACAAACTGAGGGCATCATGTTTTATCAGGAATATAGTGCAAACTTAACACTCAAGATGTCTTTAATTGTCTCTCGTGATGTGGCTGGGAGGGGTGATAAGCCCGAGTACATTTTACAGATACAGCCCATGCCCAGCAATGCATGAGAGAGCTGGAGGAACCAGCAGATACCCTTGGGAGTTACAGGAGAGAAAAGGAGACCCAAGAGACCAGCACTTGGGACCCACCAGCTCCCCTCTGCTCTGCCTGTTTTACAAAGTTCTCATCCTTGAGAGAGATCTGCCAGCCACAAAGACATATGGTAGCATGTCTGCCACCGGGGAAATGAGACTGCCCTGCAGGGTTGGGCAGGCAGTGCAATCACAGAAGGGTAGAAGGGAGGAAAAGCTTGTTGAATGAAAAGGAAAACAGAATCCATCTTCCCAGGTTGTGAGATGTCACATGGACATTTCCACCCACCCACCTACACCCACACCCCTGCCCAGTCTCCCTGCTGCAGCTCCAGGAACAAAGCAGCTCTTGCATCCATTGAGGCCACACACTTCCTCTTGGCTCTTAGGTCTCCTCTCCCCAGCTTCCCTTGGCCTGGTACCACTTTCCTGGGGAGTCTTAGTTTATCTATTTGCACCTTATCAGAGTAGATGGGTTGCTAGGAGTCACTCATAAAACTGGCTGTCCTAGCCCTTTCTCTGTAGGTGTCCTTGTTGCCTTTTCTGAGCTTGGTCTGTGTCCTAGGGGCTTCCAACACCGCTGCAGCCCAAGTCCCTTGTAAGACTTCCCTCCCTTCCCACTGGATTCCCTACAGGGCCACCACCGCAAAAACAAGGCGGACAGAGAGCAACCATGTTTTAATTTACTCGATTAAATCACCATGTGGACAGAGGCTTGCGAAGGAATCTGCTCTACAGAACTTTCCATTTAATAGAATTAGTTGAAACCAGATCAGCCGAGCCCCCATCCCTGCAGGCCATCTGCCCAGACAGGGAACCGGTTTCCCTAAACAGAACCCCATGCTGCCAGGAGCCTCCTCTAAAGGGCCAGCAGGGAGCTGCTCCCTGTCCTGGCCTGTCTGCTCCAAAGGCTCAAAGCCCTTCCCTGTGGGGCTGGTGAGGCCAGCAAAGCTCACCACTGGTTTCAGCTAGGGGCGGGGCAGGGGATTTTAATCAGCATCCCAGTGGGCTCCACCTGTGGAAGGCACGTGCCAAAACTGGGGACTGTGGAGGGAGATGCCAACGGAAAGGATTTTAATTCAGCAAAAATCGTTTGTCACATCTGTTGCCCGGACTCTTCCGGAAAATTAGATAAACTAACATTTACTCAGTGTTTTCACCTCCCAAGAAGTTTCCCCACGTGTTTTATTTAAATCCTTATGGCAGTGCTACCAGGAGGCTCTTTTGCAGATGGGTGGCAGCGGACTCGCCCAAGGCCACACAGCCAGGCCTCAGAATGCTAGAGGGTAGTCAAAGCCTCCAAAAGCCGATATCCCAAGGCTAATGGCACAGTTGGCTGTAGGGCCTCTACAGGCCTTTCACTGTGCCTTGGAGCCCTGAATGACAGCTTCAAATCACACCTGTGAGTTCTTTGAACCAGGGGAAATGGCTTAACTCCTGGATCGGGGTTTCCTTGTCCATGGGATGTAGAGAGCAGCGACAACTGTCTCAGTGTCTGGGGAACTGCACACAACAGTGGCTCAACACTCCCTACTGAGAGTTCCAGGTGACAGTCCAAATCCTGCCCACCCCCACCCCCCTGTGGTCCCCAAGGAGCACTCAGGGACCTACCATTCCAAATAGAGTCTTATAAACTCGGTCTCAGGGCCAAATCCAGACACTTGTTTCTAAGAATAAAGTTTTATTGGCACAGCAGCATCCATTTCTTTACATGTTATCTATGCTGTTTCTACCTCACACCAACAGAGCAGGAAGTTGCAACAAAGACCCCATAGCACAAGAAGCCACTAATATTTACAATCTTGTCTTCTATAGAGTCTATCAAACCCTAATTTATAGTGAAAGGTCATGGGTTTGAGGGTGTGGCTCAGTGAAGGAGTACTTGCCTAACATGCCCAAGGCCCTGGGTTTGAGCCCCCACCCCCCAATACCAGAAAAAAGAAAACGGTTAAGACTTTACAGAGGTGACCCTACCCCACCAAGATGCAGGAGAAGTGGCCAGTGTGGCATTTTTGTCTTAAGGGGCGTCTACAAGGTACTCAGTTCTAAGGATCCTGCATCTTCATCATAAGCATCCAGTTTGGGTCCTAAGTGCTTGACGGAGCATTCTTGTGTACAAAATAGGAACTTTGAATGTGCCCTGGTTAGTCCCCTTGGGGAGATTTAAAGGAGGGTCACGGGGTGGAGTGCCACTGTTCCATTGCTAAGGACCCTTTTCTAATAAGTCTGTGACTTCCACCACACGGGAGGCTGCTGTGCGCATCTGATGCTCACAGATTTATAAGGTCAAGTTTTATAGGCCTCCAGATCTGCACAGTGTTTTACCACCCGCTTCTTACAAGCATATGATGCTGTCCGGCTAAACTGGGCAGCTCATATATTACGCCTCATGGTTGCAGCAGACATGAAGAAAGTACTGCAAATAAAATACGGCCTCTGGGAATCTGCAGTGTCCCAGTTCCTCTGCCCAGGAAACCGTGGTTGTTTCTCTCATCTCCTGCCTTAAACCCCAGGTGGCAGGTGTTGTGCAGTTGGTGGGCTCAGAATAGCCTACAGATGGGAGCAGAGGTCCTCATCTGCCTGCGGGAGGAGATGCTCTGAGGACAGCACTTCTCCAACTGGAGAGGAGTGGACAGTCCTCCTCAGAGCAGGCCCCAAGGGGACATCACTATGTCGCTATAGTCTTGACAGGAAGGTTACTTCAGATGGTAACTTTGAGCTGATGCTGTTTGAATAGAAAGAATAAAGTGGTCTGGACCAGGATGCCCCTGGAAGTTAGGTGTCTGGGTGTCCATCCCCTCAACTCAGGTTTCCCAAACCCTGCAATCTCAGAGGACTTCCTGGTGAGAGCAGGACTCAGTCAGATGTAGGAACCAGAGGCAGAGGTTCTCCTTGATCATTCAGGGAGGGATTCAGAGACCTTGTGGATAGAGGGGTGGGATGGGGGAAGGGCTTCAGACCCTATCCCACTAATCAGAGGGATGCCCAGTGGTGATTTCCTAACCTTCCTCTGTGATGGGGAATAGGCAATAGTCCTAGAGCCGGAGTTTCCTCTTTTACTCATATGTTGAATTAATGAACCAAATACACTACACACACCCACACATGAACGTGAGTGCACACACACACTCACACATGAACGTGAGTGCACACACACACATACATACACACATGCATATGCACATGTGAGAAGAGAGTTAGAATGGAGCCTGACCCCTTCTCTGGATGAGAGGCTGATGTCCTAGCAGCCTTAGGAAGAAACCTAATAACATGAGATGCTGTAATAGTAAAGGGACCCAGGCTCTTCTTCACACTTCTTCAGAGGTGGCAGCCAGCATGAGCCTGGCTGCTTGATTCACAGGGTAGGGAGGTAGGGCATTTTCCTCCCATGACACTAAGGGTGGGGGTGGGGATGTCTATAATACCCAATTGGATTCATCTGGAAGACAGAACCACAGAGAACCTCAGGGGCTGAGCTGAGAGGATCCAGAATGGTCATTCAGTTCACCCACACAGCAGCCAAACACTGGCCAGGCTGACCGGGCCCGGGATTGCAACACAGTCCTGATATTATGGGCCTCCAGAGCAGGGTCACCACCAGGTGCCTAGCAAGGGTGTGGGCGGCAGTGTTCTGCAAGGCCATCTCCTGGGAGGACTCCTAGGTATGGAGGACAGGCCAACAGAGACAAGCCTGGGTCAAACTCTCTGTCTCTGCTGGGGGCCTGGGCATGTCTGACCTGCAGCCCAACACTAAATCATAAACTTGATTCAAACACTAAGAATTGTTTTGTTTTGTTTCTGCAGTTTTTTTTCCTACTAACTTGATTGCTCAGTTCTCGGGGGGTCAGTCTTGTCAATGACAACATCTTGCCATAATGTCAAAAGAGTGGACAGGCCTGCAGGCCTTCCACCTGTCCTAGAGTGCTCTCTCCTAGGTAACTGCACCTTGCCGCCCTTCAGGGCAGGATTTCTGGGAATTCCTGTCTCTATTCACAGAAGGAAGCAATAAATCTGTCCTTGGTCATCACTGCACAGTCAAGTCAACAGGTGCAATTCACTGGTGGTCAGAAAGCAGTCTGGTGCAGCCTGGGGGCCGTTCTCAGTGAGGCAACCCTCCTGCAAAAAAAGACCACCGGTGATCTTGATCCCAGGAATTCACATGGTAGAAGAAGAGAACTGACTCCTGCGAGTTGTCCTTTGTCTTCTCTGCAGGATGTCATCGTCCGGCTGAGGCTCCTCCTAATCCACCATGCATGTGCTGATAGATTGCATCTACAAAGACTGTTTCAGCCAAAGTGTGGATAGAAGAGGGACCCAGTCCTTCCTGGGTCTATGGCTGTGAAATAGGAGGGTTAATTGTTCAGCGGGACACTATGGCCAGTTGTGCACTGAGCATGTCCGATGTGGCAGGGACTTGTGAGCACATATAGCAGACAGAGTGTGAGGCCCAGCCTAGGACTCAGCAGGAACCAGGCTCTTGTCACTCTCCCCGGTCCTCGCCACCAACCTGTAAGGTCAGACAAGGATCAGTCCTATTTGCCAGCAGAGCAACTTAGGTATAGGGGGTCAACTTACTTGTCCAAGGCCCCACAGCCAGCAGATGCCAACAGATGCCAGCAGCAGCCCTTCCTCCAATGCAGCCTGGTGTCATGTCCCTCCTCTTCCTGTATCCTCGGGCTGTAGTTTGAGCCATGATGTGGAGCTTGGGGATGCAGCCAAAGGTAAAGTTCCCTGTGATTAACTGAAACCCTTCTCCTTCTCTTGGGATGCCTACAGCGAGGCTCAGGAGCCTCAAGTTTCCTGCTTGTGCCACCCTGTCCAGCGTCGCTCTCCTTCCGGTCGCCCCTCGCTTGTCCAGCACAGGTTCTGAGGCAGTGGCTCCTGCCGTCTGTTTTGTGTTTATAGCAGAGAATTCTGCCAAGTTCACCAACTCAAAACCACTTTGGGATGCACTGGGCCCCAGGGCAGTGCCTGGGAAAGTTGGCTGCTTGACATTTCCATGCTGCATTTCTCCAAGGCCCCAGTGCCCCAGAGGGAAGATCTGTGGGCTGGGGTGCAGCAGAGTCCCTCATCCTCCCTCCTCACTGTTCACAGCTCAGTGGGTTTAGTCCCTGCCATGAATTCTGGACACAGCACTGATGTGGCCCACCAAAAGCCACCAGGCTCAGTTCCCATTTCTTACAGGACCCTGGTGACAAAACCAGATACTCAAGGGGCCTCAGGTACTGATGGAGTTATCTTACCCAGGAGGCTCTGCTCTCTCAATACTCCTGGGTGTGGAGATGCTGGTTCTGGAAGCACACATCTCTATAAGGTAGAGTTACCGAGAGAAATACCATCAGGCCAAGCAGGGAGGTGGAGGCTCAGGGACCCCAGGCAAGCAACAGTTAATAGTAAGTGCAGTGGGTGGACAAGAGCCAACTGAGAGCAGTGGAACTTGTGGGAACTTAAGAGACCTCTTATGTCTGCTACATGTGACCATGCTAGGACATGGGTCTAGGATAGCCAGGGCTAACTTTCAAAACTAGGCCCGCTAGTGAACTGAGTTTTGAATGCCCATTGCTGGGATGGCTAATCTTGATTGGTGGCATCGGGACTCACCCAGAAGACACAGCTGTGGTTGTATCTGTGAGGGCATCGCAAAGAGGGTTGACTGAGGAGAGAAGAGCCTCTCTCAGAGAGGACAGCACCTTCGCAGGAGGTCTAAGTAGAAAGAGGTTGGAGGAAGGCAGTTGGCCTGCGCGTGCTTCTTGACACCAGACCCCACTTCTTCTGCCCTCTCTGTGGGCTTCACACCTGCAGTTCTCTGGGAATCCTTCGAGCCTCCATTCCTTCAGGAATCCCCCAAGTCCGCCCAGCCCAGACAGCATAAGCCAGGTTGCCATACACACTCATGCCATTGACTGTGTTCCTCTTGAGCGCCCTGACTAATATGCTCAAGTGACTCGGAGTTGGTTTGTTTTTCCAGTTTTTCGAGACAGGGTTTCTCTGTAGCTTTGGGTCCTCTCCTGACACTAGCTCTTGTAGACCAGGCTGGCCTCAAACTCACAGAGATCTGCCGGCCTCTGCCTCCTGAGTGCTGGGATTAAAGGTGTCTGCCACCACCGCCTGGCTTAATTCAGAGCTTTTGAAAACCACACGACTGGCCATTTCACAGTATTTCACAGTATTTGCGATTTTTTAATGTTTATTTATTTATTATGTATACAATATTCTGTCTGTGTGTATGCCTGCAGGCTAGAAGAGGGCACCAGACCTCATTACAGATGGTTGTGAGCCACCATGTGGTTGCTGGGAATTGAACTCAGGACCTTTGGAAGAGCAGGCAATGCTCTTAACCACTGAGCCATCTCTCCAGCCACCGCGACTTTTCTGCTGCTCTGATTCAACATTGTGACCACGGCCACCTAGAGAGGAGTCTGTTAGGGATTTATGGTTCTAGAGGGTCCACGATGGTGGAGAAAAGGAAGCAGGCAGAAGGCAGGAGGAGCAGCAGCTGAGAGCTTGTCATGACTCACAAACAAGAAGCAGAAAGAGCCACTCTAAATGTCTTTGAAACTTCAAAGATCCCCCAGCCCTAAACAGCCAGCAACTGGGGACCAAGTATTCAAATGCCTGAAACTGTGGAGTGACTTCTCATTTGAACCATGGCAGAGAACCTCAGAGCTGTGCTGTCTCCTCACTAGCCCCGTGTCTCAGGAGCAGGGTGCTCCTCGGGGCATTCTTCTATCCACACACATCTGGTTCTTCTGTTCTTACATACGCTTTGCTGGCTCACAGTTACAGCATTAGCTCAGATCTCTACTCCTGTTGCTCACTTCCTATAGTGTCACTTCTATTGTCCAGGTGACATTGACCAGGAGCTGGAGAGATGTTCCTGTAGTTAAGAGCACTGCAGGGGACCTGGGTTCCATTCCCACCATCCACATAGCAGCTCACACCTGCCTATGACTCCAGTCCCAGGGCATCTGAAGCATTCTCCTCCTCCTCCTGGGCACCAGTCATGCAGATGATGAGCATATCTACATGCAGGCAAACACTTAATACATACAAACACACACACACACACACATACGCACGCACGCACGCATGCACTCGCACACAAAAAGCGAATACCAGCCAATCAACAAATAAATAAAAACGTCTCAGGGGAGGAAGAGGTGCTTGGCCTCCAGTTCCAGGATTCAGCCTGCTATCCCATAGACAAGACAGAGGGTGGAGCGTGACATCACATCTGGCCACACCATATCTACAGTCAAGATCAGGGAGAATGAAGGCCCTCAGCTAGCTGTTTGTCTTGCACTGATCAGGACCCCTGCCTAGGGAGTGGTGCCACAGGTGATGTGTCACATCTTCTACATCAGCGAGCAGCCAGAATGCTCTCCCACAGACATACCCACAGGCCAAAATGACCGAGACAGCTCCTAAGCTGAGGCTGTCTTCTTGCTATTTTCTAGGTTGTGGCAAGTTGACAGTTACAAACTGACCATCACGTACCCAAGGCCCAGGCTCCACTGCCCACTTCCTGATTGACACCTGTATAGTCACCTCACTCTGTCCTGTGCTGGGGTCAGGATCAACTTGCTGCTAGCTTCCCACCAGTTGCTGCACTGAACCTGGGGTGGGTGGATCTGCTCCCAGGCACACTATCCTCCGGGTTCCAGTACAAGCACATGCTGCTGTCTGTGATGACCCTCTTCTCAGTTTCTCCTCTCTCATGTGCATCTTTTCATATTCTAGCCTGTGTGCCCCTCTGAGAGGCTGGTCTCATGTCTTATGCAGTGAGGCAAATAGTTCATATCTGAGGACCTAGGCCATAATCATCATCTTCACCAACAGCAGCCAATCCCGGATTGAATATTCTCTTTTACTATCTGAGCTTATAGCAACTCTGTGTGTGTTTTCTGTTTTCTCATTGAGAAGCATCAGGCTGCAAGAAGGCCATTGGTTCAAGGCTACATTCAGACTTCACCTTCCCCCTGCCATAGGCTCCTATACCACTGCGAAATCAGTAATGCTGTCCTCACTCTTACAAGGTTCCAAAAAAAACCCCCCTCCAAACCCACTGCTGAGCTTCCAGAAACCCCAGGGCCAGGATTCCAACCCCAGAGTTGTCTGACAAGTCCAGTCTCTGTCCACAATTCTCTCTGATTCCTGTTGGGATCATCTGAACAATGGGAGACAATCTGAACAATGAGGAGGCACTAGGATTGAATATTTCTGTGCCAACAGACAAAGATGTGTCCCCAAGTGCACAGCTCCAGCGAGACCATGAGTTTCTTTGGCTCATGGGCATTTGTTGAAAACAAACACCAGAAGAGATGGTGAAGGATTGCTTTACGATGTGCTGCCTCTTCCAGGTCTCCACAGTGGATTAGGTCATTAATGACCTGCTTTTGTGAGAAGTCTTGTTAGTTCGCCTGTGTTGAACCTATGACCCTTCTGGCTCAGCCTCCCCAATGCTGAGATCGCAGACTTGTACCCCCATGCCTGGCTAAGTTTGGCACAAAGTCAATAGACCTGAGATAGACCTGATTTACATGGGTCCCTAAGAGCACTGGGCTTGATGAAGAGCATCCAGCCAAGCACAATCAACTGGTTGTGCCCCCCCCCCCGTTCTTATTTTACAGCTCAACATAATGAGGATTCTCTCCGGCTTTGAGTTTTGTAGATGCTCCCTTCTTGACAGGAATGCCTCCTCCTCTGACTTTACTCGGGCCTTCTGTAGAGGTAGAGGGGGATCAAGGAAAAGGGACTCTGGTGGCCTGTATTTCCCTCTTTATCCCTCATCTCTGCTAAGGGGACGAGGATGCTGTTCCCATCCATCACCATTGTCTTCTTGCTGTGTTTGAGGCAAGTTTCCAGTTGGGCCAGGGAGTGTAGTTTCTGTCAGCGTGTGCCCCTACCTGTTCCCTTGGACTGAGTGAATCACCATAGAGCGTTCATTACTCAAATGCCCGGCCACAGCAGTGCCATGTGTAAACGCGACCACAAGGACAAATCCACAGGGATGTGTTCATGAAGCAGAGGGAAGCCTGGGAGCCCCCAAACTTCCACAGCCCCCTTCCTAGCAGTCAGGTCCAAACAGCGGGTGGAATCAGGTGGAATCAGCCTGATGTTTACTAGGCCATGGAAGAGCACCCCAGACTCCCTCTCCTTCCTCTCCCTAACACCTGGTCCCAGTACCACCTCCTCCGACTCTATTGACCTCAGACTAGGCCATACCAGCTGGGCTTCTTCTCCTCTTCCTGTCTTCTCCCAGGAGGCAGTTCTGTGCTTGGTCTTCAGTCCCACCAGAGGTTTGACTCCCACCTTCCCACTCATCCTTGAGGAAAATGTTCACCCAGAACTCAACATCCTCAACCTTTAAGTGAGATCAGTGACAGCGCAGCCAGTGGAGGGGCACAAACGAAAGGCCTGTTCCTATCCACCCGGCCCATAACACCCCACAAGAGCTGGCTATTGTCAACACCCCAGTTCCTGAATCTAGGCTCCTTGAAGGCTTATCACATCTGGGCTCAGCCTGGGGTCCCTCCCTGTGCCTTGTTACTGAGAATGAAGCTCCAGCAGGAGGCAGGAGAATGACCCATCACTGAAGTCTATTGGCCAAGAAACTGCAAGGACCAACCCATTCCAACCCTACAATGCCTGCTCACCACGTTACAATGCCCTCCTGCCATTTTGGGAGGAAGTGCTTCCTTCCCCTGCCCTCCCTGCCTTCAGTCGTCCTGCCCTTGCTCCCCTGGCTGCATCTCCTGTTCCATGCAAATGTGGACCCCTAAAAACAGGCAGGCACCAGTGTACATTCAAAATCTTAAGGATGGGGAAAGGCCATGAATGCCAGAACGCCCCGTGAAGCCCAGACAATCATCTGGGGATCCCCTATGTAATTTCAGGAGAAAGTGCTGTGTAAATATACATCGGGCTGTTGGGAGTTTCAGGGTAGGGCGCAAATCACTTGCAGCCACGTGAAGAGCCCTGGGTTGGCACCCCTTCTCTGCAGCTTCCGGGCTTAAAGAAGCTGAGGGCTGCTGCAAGTGCCTCTCCCAATCTGTGAAAAGGGTGTCAACTTGTGCAGTTCTGCAGGGACAGAGTGACTTGGCAGGTGAAATCCAGGGTCTAGAGTCGGGAAATGCACCGAGACAGAGAGAGAAAGAGGTGGGAGAGGGAGAAGGGAAGAGGAAGAGGGAGAGAAAGAGGCAGAGCATAAGGAAGGAAGGAATTTAAAAAGAAGGAAGGTAGGAAAAGCGGAGAAGGAAAAAGACAAAAGAGAAAAAAAAAACCCGAGGTCTTCATAAGTAGTGGCAGAACCAATCAGTAGACACTGTGCAGGGACAGGGATGCTACCGACTGATCCATGAGACTAGGTAAAGCCAATGTTTGAGAAGCTGAGCAGCTCTTGGAGGTGGGAGGGGTGCATAAATTAAATAAATGTGTTTTTTTTTTTTTAATACGGGGCCATCTGGCGATTTGATAAAAGTATTGGGTTTCTAAGGCGATCTGCGAGGGCTCCCTGGGCGCCACCGTTTATGGCTTAAATACGACTCGCATGTGGAACCGGCATTACAAATGAAAAACAGCAGCCCCCGAGCTTGTTCCCTAATGGGGGCCTTTCATCACCCAGTTACCCTTAAGCGGCTCCCTTCCTATTGTAATTGGCCCTAAATGAAAAGCATTAGTCCCGTCAATAAAAACTAATGGTTCTACTTACTAAAGAAGGGGGTGGGGATGAGAAGAGAGGACTCTTTAAAAGGCAGGAAGGGACCGGCGTAGCCTCCCTTCCGGAACTCCGGGTTTGATATTGGGGTGCAAAGAACCACGCTGGGAGAGAACCCTTGCCAGGAGTCAGCAGGCCGGATCTGCCTTCTGGCTCCGCTGGCTTTCTCTTTGCTGCTCTCTCAGGGGCTCTTCAGTCAGTGGCAAAGTGGACAGGAAGGTACTCACAGTGGGGCTGGCCTCAAGGATCAAAAGGAAGCAAAAGGGATTTGAGGATGCAAAGGATGGGCCTCGGGGCCAGTCATGACTATGGAGATGTCCCTGGGTTTTTTTGTTGTTGTTTTTTTCCACAAAGCATCTTTGCTGTGGTACGCAGGGCAGCCAGTGTCTGCATGGTCTGCTGTTTGAGATTAAACTAAGAAGGCAATCTCCACCTCTTGGGAAACCAACAGCTTACTAGTTGACTGGGGACTTTCCCCAAAGGGTCTTGTCCTTGTCCCTGACTCTCCCTGGGATGGAGAGTCCCTAGTACACACAGCAGGAAGGCTGTGGTCTCCTGGGACCACTGCTCTGACAGCCCAGAGTCTAGAATTGACAGACTTCTATTCTGTGGTTGTTTATTTTGTGACAGGGTCTCCTGGATCCCAGGCTGGCCTCTAACTCAATGTACTGCCAAGGATAACCTCAAACTTCTGATTCCCTTGCATCTACCTTCCCAGTGCTTGGATTAGAGGCATGGATCATCATGCCCAACTTAGACAGTGGTGTGAATTGAACCGAGTTCCTTGTGCCTGGTAGGTAAGAACCCTATCAACTGAGTCACATTCTGTGCACGCCAGTTGACAGAACTCTCATACGGGGCTTCTGAGGTATGATGCCATCCTGTGGGGAGAGAGGCAGCTTTGGGTACAGATGACACACTGAACATCTTCCAGCAATGATCATAGGGATGGTGAGGTGTCCCCATTTCACAGGTGAGAAAACTGAAAGCCATTCTGGGGAGTTTGATTGGGTAGATACATGAGGACAAAGGTGGGGTGCATGCAGAAGAGGCTCCATCCTTTAAAGTATCTCCCTGGGGCAGTGGGGGACAGGAAGAAGCCCCACTAGGTAGTAGTGTAGACATGCTAGACATCACACTCCCAGCTCTCACATGTGAGCCCATGCTACCCCACTGCCCAGCCCTGGCACCTCTTGACAAGAGAAGGGGCCCAAGGGGAGAGGAGTAGCATTTAAGAACTCTATTTATTTCAGTAGTTCCATACATTTGCACAGGGTGTATTAAACATATGTACTCTCAGCTCCTCTCTCTCATGCCCTTCCAATTCCCCCGGCACATTCCTCTCCCATCTTCATGCCCTCATCTTATCCTTCAAAACACACTGTCCTGGACCACACAGGTCAGACGTCTGTATTTCTTCAACCAGCGGGGTGGTGCAGCAGGCACATCACTTGCCACCAAGCCCGGAGATTTAAGTTGGATCCCCTACACCCACAAGGTGGAAGGAAACAACTCTTGCAAATTGTTCTCTGACGGAGGTATGTATGCCGTGATGCCCACATACATGAGCACACATATGAGCACATCCACCACACGCATATACACACATGCTCTCTCACACACATTTAATAAAAGAGATGCTGTACTCATAGATGCATGCTGCAGAACAATTGGAAAGATTTTAAGAGTTGTTTTTTTTTTAAAGTCCCCCAAACTGTCACATTCACATCTGTGAATTTCTATCTCTGGCTCCATTTTCTTTTTCACTCGTAGTCCCCCTTCCTGACTTTGTTCGGTATTTTATCCTATGCTACCTTCAGCCCTTCAGTCCCTGTACTCTACCTGCAAGCTCACAATGAGGGAATTTCAGAATAAAACAAACAAACAGGCTTGCAGAGGCATCTGCTTTTTTAACCTAATGAAAGCAATTCTCTCTTTATTGTCTTGCCCTCACTGCTTGGAGGACTAAATCAAGACTTCTCTCTGTCTGCCAGTTTGCAAACAGAGCAATTTCTACCAATTGGCCTTAACATATACAAATCAGTCTCGTAAATAAAAACAAAAGTTTTCCAGCCCACACAGCCTGGCTTTCCCATCTGCAGACCTCTGCCCCAGGGTGCTCTCCTGACAGCAAACAACAAAGCTGTGCTCAGGCAGCCCAAATTGTCATCTCTCACTGATTACACCTCAGGCTCTAGCTGCCAAAAACAGGTTTCTGCTTCACTCTGCTGGGGCCCTAGAGAAACCAGTTCAAAAATCCTAGGCAGAGATGCAGCAGACCCTACTCTAAACCATATATCCCAGCCTGAGAATGCTGGAGCTAAGACAGACCAGTAGATGAATGAGTCCAACCCTGGGAAGCTGAGGAAGGTGCCTGGACCTGCCACTGAGTGTCCCACTATAGTCCAACAACAGACACCATTTTTGGCATGTCTGGATACAGGGCATCATTGATGATGCCAAAGGCCTTGTCTTTACACAGCCTCTAGGCTGCTGTCTACTCTGCTTAAGTGGCACAAGGCACATGGCATCTGGATTTTAGGTGACACCAAAGATTGACAATAGGCATGACACTGTTGGGAGGTGGGGTCTGTGAGACCTTTCAGGGGTAGGGCCTAATGGAGACTTTCAGGTCACTGGGGTGCACTGTGGCCATGGGTGACAGGACCTGGTCTCTTTTCAATAATATGCTGCTTTGCCACAGGCCAGAACAACAGAGACAACCATCTATACATTGAAGCTTCCATATACAGGGAGTCACCATAAAATCTATATAAACCTTTTTTTCTTTGTAAGCCAAATGTCTTGGTGATGGAAAACTAATTGGTATATAATAGTCTATGGACTCGATGCTTGTCACATCTCAATTCCTCTAGATAGCACACTTACAGGAATGGGGACTGGACTGGGCAATGTTTGTTGAGTGAGTTAAATAAAGACAGACATAATAACGCCCCTGTAATAGTTGTATATAGGACACTGTGTGTTTGTATGTGTGTGTGCAATGTTTTTTTTTAACTGTCTTAAGAATTCATCTTTCAAATATGAACTGTGTCATTTCTTCAAAATCTTCTTAAATGCCATCCAATATAGGTCAGATGTTACTTTTGTATGCTTATAATTCTATGCTTTCTGTTCCAGGAATATATGTGTATTTGTAGTATTGCAGCACTGTAGACCCTTGACATACATTAAATGGAACATGAAGGTCCTGCTTGTCGGGGTTTCTGTCCCGCCCAGTACCCCACAGCCAGCAAGCCCCAAAGAAAATCACACAGAGAGTCTACATTAGGTTATAAACTGATTGGCCCATTAGCTCAGTCTTCTTATTAGCTCTTATAACTTATATTAACCCATTGTTCTTATCTATGTTAGCCACATGGCCGGTACCTTTTCTCAGCCGAGCAGCTCACATGTTGCTCCTTGGTGGTCTGTGCAGGAATGCGAGGGAGCTTCCTGCTTCCCAGAATTCTCCTGTTCTCACATCTACTTCCTGTCTGTTTTCCCACCTATGCTTCCTGTCTGGCTAATCTGTATTTATTTAAAATATGACTGACAGAATACAGAATTGTCCCCCACCAATTAAACTAGTCTTATATTAGAAAAAAATAGTTGGATATAAGGGATATAAGGGAGAGGAGTTTCCAAATATTGATGTGTGTTATTGACTTGATCATTGATTTGAGGATGTGGCACTGTGACAGGGTAAGAAAATGCGGAGTTTCCTTAATTTTGTATTCTGGCTGAGGCCATTTCAGGTTTCACTAGAATTTGATCTCCTTGATGGAGAACCCCATGTAAAATTATCCAACTCTATTCTAAGATGCCCCAACTAACTTACCTTAGTTTCTGTTAAACTGCCTCTTGTGTTATAGCAAGAGGAGCAGCCCCACATCTCCAGATAGGGCTGCACAAATCCAGCACTCACGCAATCCCACCACCTGCTAACCAGGTCTTGACTTCTGTTAAACTGCTTGCTTGCCTAAAACCTCCCACTACAACTGTCAAGCTAAATATCAGGATGTGGCTTTTGCCTTTAAAAGCCCCTTGTTCTAATTGCTTGGGGTTACACTTAGTTCCCAAATACCCATCCAGCTGGCAAAAAGACTTTTGCTTAGTGTCTGAGTTGCTTAGTGGTGGGCTGCCCATAACAGCACCATTTCCCCAGGCGAACCCAATGGAAACAGTGCAAGTGTGAATATGGTGGGCCCTACTCCTGTGCCCAGAGGTGCTGTTCCCTAGCTCAAAGCTCCTCAGTGGAACAATGGGACCCTGTTCCCAAGAGCATCCCAGTCTGACTGATGGAGTCCTTAGGCTCCTCAGCTCCAAGCAGTAGACCTCCTATGGGTCACCTGAGGGTATGGTAGCAGAAGCTCATGTCAATGGATGTCATCTCAGCCTGCAAGCACAGACACAGACATAGGACTGAGCAGGAGGTCAGTACAGAGACATATTCCCTTTGGCAGGCCTAGGGCATGCTGAGTACACTGAAGGGGGCACCTTCCAGGACTAGGGGTCGGCCCTGAGACCCTTCAGACTGTCACAGCGCCGTGGACTTGACCCATGTTATAGCAAGAGGAGCAGCCCCACATCTCCAGATAGGGCTGCACAAATCCAGCACTCACGCAAAGATGGCACTTGCGCTGTGCCAACAAATAAGCCCTCTTCTTCTTCCTTAGGAGGCTATGGGGACTATTCTACTGTTACACCCTGCATCACAGGTGTTTATTTGTGTTAAACACCAGCTGCTCAGAAGCTGACTGGTGGAGAATGGGCCAGCCTGGGATTTGAACCCAGGACACTGACTGTATATTCAGGCTTGGTCCTCGTATCACCACTGCTGGGGCAAGTGAGATCAGCCAGATGTGCAAAACTGCTCCTAAAAAAGGAAGCAGAGCTTCAGTGGCAACGCCTCCTTCTTCCATGCCCACTTAGAACGTGGATCAGGCCCACAACTCCGGCCACAGCCATCCTTCAGGAACCTGTGGCCTTAACCAGCCTCGAGAAGAGAAAGAATGTATGTGAACTAGAGTATGGTGGCAGCCTTCATGCTGCTCTCTGAGGAGCCTGAGGCTATGGTAGAAGAACGGTTCAGACCCGCCTGGGATACAGAGTGAAACTTTATGCCAAAACTCACCAACAAGGGCCTAGAGAGATGTTGTTGTGTTAAGAGCACTGGTCGTTCTTACATAGGACCTGAGTTCAATTTCCAGCACCTACATGGTGGCTCGCAACTGTCTGCAACTTCAGTTCTAGGTGATCCGATGCCTTCTGGCCTCCACAGACATAGGCATGCACATGGTAAATACTCATACATGCAGGCAAAAAGCTCATATAATAAAAATAATTTTAAAGATAAAACAACAAAATGCCTTGTGATGCCATAGCACCATGGCAATAGTCCCCCTGTCTGCAGTAGATGCACTTTTTTTCCTTGGAGGAGACTGTCAGCCTCCAGTTGCACAGCCTAACACCAGCCAGATGCTACAGCCCTTGTTGAAAAGAGATTGGAGTTCAAGAGCTGGAAGGTCTCGCCCCGTGTTCTCATCTGCTTTCTGTTGCTGTGACCAAAATCTACTTAGAGGAGGAAAAGGTTTATTTCATCTTACACTTCCAGGTCACAGTCCATCACTGAGGGAACCCAGATCAAGAGCTCAAGCAGAAACTCAAGCAGAACCCACAGAGGAAAGCTGCTGACTCTCTTAAGAGCCCAGGCCCCCATGAGCAGGGTCCTCCCATGTCAATTATCTCTCAAAGGCAGGGCTCATGATGGTCTCAGGTGACTCTAGGTTGTATTTAAGGGATAATAAAAGCTAACCAGGATACCTCATAGAATGAGGCTTTCAACTCAAGAGCATCTACCTCAAAATCCATTTTCAAGTCTCACCTCGTGACAGGAAGATTTTGTTCTGGATAGAGGAGAAGTACTTAAAGAAAAAAAATTATAATAGGAATTGTTTGGGTATAAAGAATGCACCCCAAAGTGCTATTTCCTTCCCAGAGCAGGCTCCTGGGTATTCTGAGATGAGGCATTCTGTAAGGTCCACTTGGAGGGCTCTGGTACCTGGGGTCCAGCCAGCAAAGCCTGCTCCTCGGTCTCCACATTACTGCGGAGCAAGAGGACCCTTTCCCACCAAAACTGCAGACTGCTGAGCCATGAAAAATGATCAGAGCCATGCTCTCTGCTGGCCCCAGAGACGGGGAAAAATCCTGAAAGCAAATTGTTGTGATGGAAAAAATGCTGTCTGCATGCCAAGGAGTTCTTGGGGGTGGGGGATGGGGAGACATTCTGCAAAACTCATCAGTTTCCAGGCGGTTTCAGTGTGGTGTCATCTCCTTTTCCAGAGGCCTATGCCTGTGGGGTTTGTGACCGTGGACATGCCACTGTGTCTTGGTTTCCTGCATGTGAAATAGGAACCTTGAGCGGCACTCCTAGGGTGGTCTGGAGGTAAGCAGGCAGCACGTGGCTGGCTCTTGATAGATGCTGCTCTCTTGCCTTAGAAAATGTATACCACCACCAGCCCCGGGGTCCCCTGGATCCTGAAAGGAGGGACATGTGTTTCCCAGTGTGAAATGGGAGCTTGTCCTGAGATCTAGCACCAAACTCTACTTTGCCCCCACTGAACTGAGAAAGCCAGTTGGCTTCTTGTATATGCCTATCTAACCACCCTCAGGGACTGGCTCGGTCCAGAAGTCATCCCTGCCTCTGAGGTTCACTTTGAGTGTATGTTTGTTGCTCTCGTTGCTTCAGTGGCCACAGACACCACTATGAGAGCATGCTTAATGCAATCTGGGCTACTTGGGGTGCACCTGGCTCTAAGGGCAGCCATGCAACTGTGTGGTAGGTTACCTCCCAACATAACATGCTTAGCTCCTGAACCCCAAACAGTGCTGAGGATGGAACCCAGGGCCTTGTACAAGCTAGTCAAGCACTCTACCAACTGAGCCACATCCCCAACCTAAAGATGAGTCCCTTTGCCCTGACTTGTTAACTAAAAGAGATGCCTCCAATGCTCACTGCTGCACAGAGAGGGCAGAGGAGTCTTCTCAGAATCAATTAGTCCATCTTCTAGGACTGAGAGTTCCAGACAGCTTGGTGATGTGCAGTGACCCACCCAGGATGCTGAGGACTACTAGTGTCTCACATACTGGTTCTTGTTGGGACCCGCTGGCCCTCTGGGGAGGTGGGGTCTGTACAGCACATGCGGACCAGGGAGTCACTTCTCGTGGTCACCCAGCCAATCAGTGCAAAGCTCATACACTCACCATCTATAGTCCTGCCTTGGGAAAAGTGTGATTTCTTAATAGAAAAGTAAAATTGAACTTTTCTGCCCTTTCTTCAGTCAGTTTGAGTTGTCTTGTAGCCAGACAGCACTCCAAATTTTAAAGCCATTTTTGGATTGATTGGGAACATAACAGGTTTTAGGGAGTGTGTTCTGCCATGCCAAGCTATTAACTCCCAGCAGAAGGAGATCATGATGCCGGAATGAAAGCTTGATAATATCTATTATTTATTATATTGTCCCCCATCATCTCTTTATGAAATATGGATGGAGGCCCAGAAATCTTAATTGCTGTGCTCCTTCCAGATGGGAAAAAATAATAATTTTCTCTGTCTGCCTTTCTAATATTCAAATAAAGTTTATGGGGAACTCGGAGTTTATTCCATTCTGGTTGTTATGGGAAAACAAAACCTTTGGATTGCTGCCTAAATCTTTGGAAGCAGTCTACCATGAAATACACAGACAACAGGGGGATGCCGTTCACCCCTCTGAGTCCCAGGAGGAACCACATTCTTCAGGTCGGCTCTCCGGGTAGCTCTAGGGGCCCTACAAGCCTGCTAGACAATCGGCTGCTAGCCTCCTGAATGCTCCTGGGGGTTCAGCCAGGAGCAAAGGCTTTTCTGGGGAGCTGGAGGCCCTGATGTAGCCCAGCCTTGGTAACACCTTCTTAGTTGGAGTGTTTACAAGGCCCAGATGCAGTTCCTGGCTCAAACGCCATTGGCTCCAAAATCTTGGACAATTCATTTACTATCTTGGCATTTCCTTATCTGCATTTTCCACATTGGTAAGGTAGGACTGATAACACCGGGCCAAAGTCTAGCATAAAAAAATATGAAACAGGCTTTAAAACACATCTAAAGCTGTGAGGTGAAGTGCTCACCCAGAGTCATACCAGGAAGTCAGGCTGGCCAGCCCCTCCCCGAGGCTTGGCCACTCCAAGGTCACCATGCCAAACTGCCCCAGGCTGCTGCAGGAGAATAGCTGGCACCAGTCTAGGCCTCCAGGTCCCAGAGGATGAGTCAGAGGAGCAGGTGAGAGACAAGGAAGCAGAATCAGTCTCCGGCCTCTGCCTTGACCATGGCTGCTCCCTGGTTTATACCCGGCATGCCCTGTGAAGCCACAAAACCCCTTCTCCAGAACATAGGCCATTGTTTCTAGGAAGGATAAGTTAAGGCTGGCCAAAATTCTCAGATCTACTGTGGATCTCTCCCAGTGTCCAGCATCATTCATGTGGTAGACTCCAAAGGGGACAGGAGAGCTAGAAAAAGAGACCTCAGCTGATGATAACGTGCTTGTCTTCAGTGCATGAGGACCCAAGCT
This sequence comes from Dicrostonyx torquatus, assembly GCA_028555095.1. Classification (NCBI taxonomy): domain Eukaryota; kingdom Metazoa; phylum Chordata; class Mammalia; order Rodentia; family Cricetidae; genus Dicrostonyx; species Dicrostonyx torquatus. Next base: position 439,828 of record JAQHUG010000389.1, on the reverse strand, counting down.
GGACGTGGCGACAGCACACTGGCAGACCACAGGGCTTGAGGCCCAGTCTAGCTGACTCAGCAATCTGGAACAGCATCTGGGGTTGCCCTCTTACTTCCACACACAGGCATACAGGTGCACACACAGAAGTGGCAGTCTGAGTGGATCTAGACAGCTGTGTCCAGAAAACCATAGCCCTGACTTTTCCAATCCAACTCTAGAAAACACACACACACACACACACACACACACACACACACATGCACGAGCACACACGCACATCTCAGAAGGTCTTCCCTGACCTTGTGTAAGGAAAGGCATCATGAAACTTAGGATCTAAAACAGCACTGAAATGCATTCTTAAACATGCATTTTGATTTTAAAGTAGATGCTTTAGGCTATGTGAGAAACATGTTTAGCTATCCATGCTATTTAGCTATCTTTTCATCTTCCTTCCTTCCTTTCTTTATTCAATTTTTTGTTTTGTTTTGGTTTTTGAGACAGGCTTTCTCTATGATTCTCTGGTTTCTCTGGAACTCACTCTGTAGACCAACCTGGTCTGGAACTCAGAGATTAGCCTGCCTCTGCTTCTTTTTTTTAAAAATATTTTTTATGGTTTATTTAATTTTATTTTATGTGCATTGGTGTGAAGGTGTCAGATTCCTGCGAACTGAATTTTCAGACAGTTGTGAGCTGCCATGTGGGTGCTGGGAATTGAACCTGGGTCCTCTGGAAGAGCAGTCAATGCTCTTAACTGCTGAGCCATCTCTCCAGCCCCCTGCCTCTGCTTCTTGAGTGCTGGGATTAAAGGTGTGCACCAACACCACCGACCTTTTTTTTTTTTGCCTCAATTCATTTTAATTAGGGGCAACAAGCTTCTACCATCAATCAGCTCTCGATGATTTCTTTATGGATTTAATGAACATCCTCCTCTTATTGGCTTCAATGCCAAGATACAGTTAAGCAATCCAGGGTAACCCTTAAAGCAGAATGGTGGAAACAGGAAAAGATCACTTGCCAGAGATCAAGGATGGGGAAGGAGTGGGTGGAGGAGGGGATAAAGAAGGAGGGAGATAAAGAGGAGAAAGGAGAAGGAGGGGAGACAGAGGAAGGAGAGATGGAGGAGCTGAAGGAGGGGATGGATGGGAAGGGTAGAGGAGGGTAAGAAGGGGATGGGGGAAAAGAGGAAGATAGAGATGTAACATGGATGCTCAGGGGGGAACCCTTCTGGGGAGACCATGAGGAGGATGCAAGTCCCAAACCTATGGACCACTAGAGAAAGAAATGTGGTGTTGTACAGATTAGTCTTGAGGTTGTCATGACCAGCGACGCTCTCCCTCAGGTACAAGTGTGAGCAGTGGCACACTGACCGTACTGACAAGAGGAAGTGTGGAGGCTGTGGGAACTCAGCATACTATCGAGTGTTCTAGAACAGAGGACCTAGTGATATATTTTAAAGTCTTGCTTGCAAGCGGAGCTTCACATCTCAAGCCCTTGGAAGCGCTTCAATGACCCAGCTACATGACTCTAATCCGCTCTTCTCGAGAGGCTAGGCTCGGCAAGACAGCCTGCCTGATGCTTGTTGAAAACCCACAGATCCACTCCATTCCGACCCCAGGAAAGTCCACGTCTCAGAATGCTTCCCATCCCAAAGCAAATTTGATCCTAGCTCTTCTCATCCCGTGCTGGGACTGCCAAAGGGGTGGTCTCTCCTCCCCTCAGTGCTCTTAGGGAGGAGGGGAAGGGACACAAAAAGCTTAATGGATTTCATTCCCTGCTCCAGACCCAGTATTTCCAAACTCATTATTCAGCTTTTCTTCAAAACACATCCTCTGAGATGTAGCAGAAGCGCCTGCGGGGCAGAGGCCTGGAACATGCTCGTTCCAACAGCCTCCTACAAGTTCACAGCCAGCGTCTCCACTGGAACCTGTGCTACACTCTGTCCTTTCCTTCTCTCGAAACCACTAAGCCCGTCTGTTCCTACACCCACTCCCATCCATAGGCGCTGGCACAGCTTTGCCAGCCATTAGCAGCGTCATCCACAGGTTATATCGCCCATAGATCAGGTTATATTATTATCTCAATATATGAAGACCACGAGCACCCCATTTTCCAGGTGGGAACACTGAGGTTAGAGATGCTGAGCTGGGAGGACTTGCCGAAGTTTTGCTTTAAGCTTTGAACCATTGATGAGACGGTCATCCATGGTTGGACCTTCTGAGAGCCACTGCATGGAAGTCCATCTGAAGGACAGGGAAAGAGCTTCTGTCAAAAGATGGGACAGACAAAACAGAGACAGGAGAATTCAACAGAGACCCTGCCTCAAACAAGGCAGAAGGAGAAGACCAGCCCCCAAGCTTGATCTTGTAGCTCCACATTCTCAGTCACCTGCCTGCAGTATACAGATGAACACGCATTCCAGCCCCTCCACGCCACAGGATTGAATAAATAAAATGATGGGCGTGTCAGCAGTGAGGCAGGGGATTAGCCTGCAATGCCAGACAGATCTAGCTGACAGCAGAAGCCCCACACTGTTCATGCTGTTCCTGGTCCTGGATTGTCAGATGGCTGGGTTTTCAGCCCCCTCCTGTCTCCATCTTAAAATCCTGAAACTGTTAGATCATGGTTGTCTGCGTTTCCTTTGCCATGGGCCCTACCAGTTACAACACCATGAGGATGGCTGTGGAATGGGGCTTGGGAGGCATTGGTGGGGTGAGAGTAGCCTCCAAGGTGGACAAGATGGACCTTGCGGAGCAGGTGGGAAGAGTCATAGTTGATGTCTTCAAACAGCAGAGATGGTTTTTCTCACCATGCTGGAGGCTGAAGTCCCAGATCAGTCAGCGGGACTGCCTTCCGCTGGAGCATCTGAGGGAGGCTCTGTCTCATGGTTGCCATGCCTACCTACATCTTCACTTTCCATCCCCATCCGTGTGCACCGTTCTCCCTGGCGGTTATGTCTGTCCTACGTGTGTGTGTATGTGTGTGTGTGTGTGTGTGTGTGTGTATGTGCGAGCGTGTGTATGTGTGTGTGCATGTGTGTGCATGTGTGTATGTATGTGCGCGCGTGTGTGTGCGTGTGTGTGCCTGTACACGTGCATGTAGAAGTCAGAAGTCAAAGTCACCAGTTTCTCCTCTCTGCACTGGGTTATTTATTTATTCATCTGTTTTCGAGATAGGCTCACTGACAGGCTAAGCTGGCTGTCCCTTGAACTGTGGAGCTCCGCCCATCTCTGCTCATTTCCTCAGCTCTGGTGTTACAGATACACCCTGCCACACTCACTCTTACCTGGGTTCTGGGGATCTGAATTTGGGTCCTCAGGCTTGCATAGCAAGCTCTTTATCCACTGAGCCATCTACCTAGGCCCCTCCGTTTGGGATTCTTATTAGAATGTCACCCTGACACAGTATAACCTACCTTAACTTGGTTAAGTCTTAGCAGACCCCATTTCCAAATGAGGCTTTAATGGGCACTTCAGAGGTTTAAGAGGGATATATGAAGGGGACACAGCTCAGTGTATAAGAGGAAGTGACCCAAGTGGGCATCATGGAAGGGAAGGACAGGCAGCAGGACCCAGTGAGCAGGCTTAGAAAGGCAGAGTTCACGGTGGCTGGCATAGAGTGACCAAGGAGAAAGGCAAAGCAGCAAGTGTTTGCATACTCCATTAGGGACGGCTGCTCCAGGACCGAGTGTGTGCATGTCTCCCTCCAGATATGTCACATGTATGCAAACCCTACTGTGGATGGCTGTTTCCGTATCCACGCATGTGTGCAATACACTGGGAATGGCTACCAAAGTGCCCCAGCTAGGGATGAAGGATCAGGCTTGATAAATTGTTACTCTCATTTGCCTACCCAGAAGCACCTCAGGGAAGGGTAGATCCTTGGGTCAACTTGTTCATAAGTGGGGAGGGGGGCACTGGGGAGCAGAGACTTACTGCAAGCTGGAACTGCCAATCCAGGAACTGGCTGTCCCTCATGGATCTATGAGCGGCGTTCTGACAGGCTGAGCCCTGGGCATTCCAAAAAGAAACAAGAGCAGGCCCCACTCCACCAGCTGAGGCAGCATGGTGCTGTAGTGTGGGTCAGAAATGCCACCAAAATCCCGTGAAGACTTGGTCTTAGGTCTTCAGGACCACTAGGAGGGAGGCGGAGGAGACTTTACGTAGTGGCATCTCTGAGAAGAAAGATGGGTCTCTGAGTGCCTGCTCTTGAAGGGGACTTCAAACTGCTTCCTTTATATCCTTTGCTTCCTAGGACTGCCACCGTGGGTGGTTTGTGTGTGTGTGGCGGGGGCGGGGGGCGAAGCATGTTCCTGCCACAGCAGTCAGCCTGGCCGCAGGCCCCAAGCAATAGGGCTGATCAGTATAGACTGGGAGCTCTGAGCCAAAGTCATCATCTCCTTTATTAAGCTGATTGCATGTATTTTGTCATAGTGATTGAAACTGATCCATGCATGATGGGAGGGGAGAGACTTGCTCACAGACAGTTAAGCTGCAGCCCAGGAACTTCCTTTCCAGTCCCAGTTCCCACTACCTGTGGCCCTGTGAGTGGGCAAAGAACAGGGCATGGTTAGAAAATGTGTTTGGTTTGGGAGCCCCTGGAAGCAGGCAGCAAGAGAGAGCGTTAAGGGCACGTGAGGGAGGGGCATGGGATGCTGGGCTCCACTGTGTTTGCCTTGGCTTAGCCTGGCAGGGACCCCCTGATTTATCAGGGCAAGCTCCCAGAAAGATTCATCCTCCCTCCTACTTCTCACAGCATCTCAGGATTGTCTGAAAGTGGACAGGTCCATTCTGAGAGTACCTTAAAATGCTCAGGCAAACTCTCCCAGCCGCGGAGGCCGTGGGAATGCCAGGCTTCAGCCCGGCAGGGAGAATGGCACCACCCCATGCTCAGTGTCTGTTACCAATAGCTTGCCAGTCCACCTCTCTAACAGATGCACAAAGGGGCTGAACATCTCCTACAGAGCACAACTTTTGCTACATCCCACACATCCTGTTTCTTTGCGTCGGTGTGGGACTTTCTACGTCTTGTTAAAATTGTTTCTAACATTTCAAGGCTTAATTGCTGCAATCTGCAGACTTTCTGGTTCCCTTGCTTTCAGAGCTTCTATGGCTACTCCCCTAGTTCACTCTTCCAGCTATGCTGAGGATAGATTTTGTTGGCTAACCTGAAAATCAAATGAGCCAAAAATGCTTCTCCCCAGCATTCTGGGAAAAAACAGCTTGGGTGCTCCATGAAAGAGCAGGAACTGTAGACTTTGTGGGTCACTCTGGCCAAACTTAGCAGTCTTTGCTTCCCAGTCATGTGACCATGGAAAACCCTCCACTAATTTAAAACTCTAAATGGGCCCAACAAAAGATGTGGAAACAAAGCTGTATCCCCAGAGGACACGAATGTCTAACTGCTCAGGGATCCGTTCCACTGAAAGAGAATGATTTTCTAGTAATGATGGCGGTGGGATGCTTTCTGTGTGCCACACATCGCCATTTCCTATTACACACACACACACTCACATACATGTGCACAAACACATATTCACTTGTGTGTTTACACACATATACGTCTGCAAACACACACGGTTCTCCCAACATCATGATGGAGAATATACTTGATTTACATTACATATAATTATATACTTAATTTACATTAGCCCCATTTCACAGACCAGGAACCTAAGGCACAGGTTGCTGAAGGAACCTGCCCAAGGTGAGCAAACAATTGAGGACTAAGTGCAAACCTGGGGCTGGAACCATGAAATCCACGCTTGGAATCCTCACCATCGGCCACTGTGCTTTGTTCCCTCTGGGCAAGTCAAAGTAATTACAAATTACATGCTTCCATTTCTCAGAAAATTCATATAGTGCTCAAAAATATCATTTTCTTTTTCATCCTGTTTCCCATGGAGTCTGCTCCAAAGCAGAATTCCCTTCAGGCCCATTTAATTTGGAATCAAGTATTTTACTGGTCAAATGTCCATCTGACTAAGACCCCATCTTAGGAGGGTCCAGTGAGACCGTGTTGGCTTACATTTTCTAACCTAATTATTTTCACAGGGAGAAAAAAGGCAGCTCTGCAGAACTGCAGCCCCTGTGATGAGGAGGAGGCAGGCTAATTGTTTCTCTTGTGAAGAAGGGGACATGGGACATCCCCTCCTCCAGGGTGCTCACCACAGTTCCCCTTGGAGACTTTGGGAAACACAGAGGGAAGCTCCGGCTCTGTGGGAATCAAGAGCCAGAAGCATATGCGCTTAATTTACAGGACATCGATGCTGGTTTTGAGTCATCAAGAAACTGAGGCTCAGGCCGCGGAGAGGGCTCAGGCCGCGGAGAGGGCTCAGGCCGCGGAGAGGGCTCAGGCCGCGGAGAGGGCTCAGGCCGCGGAGAGGGCTC
>JAQHUG010000389.1:363518-403684 GCA_028555095.1 Dicrostonyx torquatus | reverse complement strand
AAAGAAAATACAATAATATACATAATCCTGACTCTCTGTGTATATTCCATCTTTATATGGCTTATTTTTCTTTATTCCTTTAATCTATGACTGTCTGTACTCTGTCTCTTTAAAGACTTTGTTTTATTTTTTTAAACAATTTCTTTATATAACTCTTTATACTCTTTTTCTTCTCTCTCTCTCTCAAGCCTATGTACTATGTCCAACACTGTGACCCATTTAGAGGTCTTTTCCATCTGAATTTGTCTTTATTGTGTATCTGTAATCCTTTTCTGACCAGAACTGCTTCTTAAAATGCTAAGTGCTTCTTAAAAACCTAAGTGGTGACATTGCTAGGGCAAATACGACCCGGCCTGTCTGCTCCGCCCAGTCCAACATGGCGGAGAAGAGGTCTGTTTGGTGCTAGCCATGCTCACAGCCCCATTTTCAGGCACATAGTGGGTCTATGTTGCCACTAAGCAAGTTGTAGCACACTGCTCACAAACTCCCAAAAGAGTCAGAGTTCATGCTGGCAAGCCAGGAAACCACTGTTTATAAAGAAGCTGCACAGTTTTTATTGTACCGCTCTTAAAGCAGCTGTGGAACCCCTGCTCGCTGTGAACCCATCTAGAAAAAACAATTTGTGGCTACCAAAAGCCATGCTTAACTCTGTTCTTTTGTGTGTAGCCCTCTCAGGTTTTATGTGGATTTAGCTAGCACACATTTACCTAAGAGGGGAAATGGTGTGGGAAGTCCTTCTCTCTATGTGTTGCTTTTATTGGTTAATGAATAAATCTGTTTCGGCCAGTGGATTAGCAGAAATAGAACTACGTGGAAAAACTAAACTGAATGCTGGGAGAAAGAAGGCGGAGTCAGGGAGATGCCATGTAGCCACCACCAGGAACAGATGAGCTGGACCCTTGCTGGTAAGCCACAGCCATGTGGCGATACACACATTAATAGAGATGGGGTAATTCTAGATGTAAGAGCTAGCTAGCAATATGCATAAGTGAGTGGCCAATCAGTGATTTAAATAATATAGTTTCTGTGTGATTATTTCGGGAGTCTGGGCAGCCTCCCTACAACAGTCCAGAGTGCAGACTGGGGGACAATACAGACATGATGGAGTGCTGCGTGAGATGCTTCTGAAAGGATACACAGGGCTGGGGACAAAGTAGAAAGGAGAGAGAGAGATTCACAGACACCCTTATCTTTTTATTCTGCCATATTAAATAATATGTGAGCAGCTCTAAGCAAAATGAAACTAGAAGTAAATAGATGTATAGATGGTGTCTTAGAGTTTCTACTGCTGTGAAGAGATGCCACGATCACAGTAACTTTTATAAAGAAAAGCATTTAATTGGGGCTGGCTTATATTCAGGTTTAGTTCATTATCATCATGAACTATCTGGGTATCTGGGTAGACATGGGGAGAGTAGCTGAGAGTTGGTAGCTGAGGGTTCTAGATCTAGATTGGCAGTCAGTAGAAGAAAGATACTGGGCCTGGCTTGAGCATTTGAAACCTCAAAGCCTACCACCAGGGAAATATTTTCTCCAACAAGACCACACCTAATCTAATAAGGCTACACCACCTAATAGTGCCATTCCCTTGTGACCAAGCATTCAAATCTGTGAACCTATGGAGGCAATTCCTATTCAAACCACCACATATGGCTAGGAAGATGGATGGGTAGACAGATGAATAGTTGATGGGTGAATGGATGGAAGGACTAGATAGATAGGTAGGTAGGTAGATGGATGGATGGATGGATAGATGGATGGATGGATGGGTAGATAGATGGATCAATGGATGGGTGAGTTGGTGGGTGGGTAGGAGGATGGATGGATGGTTCAAATGAGTGTGGATGAGTAGATTTTATTAGTTGGATAAGTGTGTAGAGCAGAATGGATGAGTAAATGCATAGAGGAGAGGGTAGTAGAGTGGTGAACAGGTGGGTGGGAGCTCTCTATGTGTATAGGAGGTGGATGAAAGGAAGGGCATTGTGAACAGGCACGTGGATAGGGCAGATAAGCAGAGTAAAGGGTAGGTGGGTGGGTTACAGAAAATAGGAGGACAAACTTTTCCCATGGTTCCTGCTTTATTATAGCATCCCACTTCAATATTCACAGGCCTTTCATTTTCAAAATTGCTGTCAAATGCTGTCTTAGTTAGGGTTTTTATTGCTGCAATGAAACACCATGACCGAAGCAAGCTGAGGAGGAAGGGACTTATTTGGGTTACACTTCCACATACACTTCCTGAAGGAAGTCAGGACAGAAACCCAAACAGGGCAGCAACCTGGAGACAGAAACTGATGCAGAGGCCGTGGAGGAGTGCTGCTTGCTGGCTTGCTCTCCACGGCTTGTTCAGTTTACTTTCTTACTGAACCCAGTACCACCCGCCTAGGGGTGGCCCTACCCACAACGGACTGAGCCTTTGCCCATTAATCACAATTAAGAAAATGTCCTACAGGCTTGACTACAGCCTGATCTTATGAAGGCATTTTCTTAATTGAGGTTTTCTCTTCTCAGATGACATCAACCTGCATCAAGTTGACACAAAACTTCCCAGAGTAAGCACTAAATACAGTACCCACCCCCATACCTGCTCTGCCAGGAGAAATAGTCACAGGAAGGAAATTCCAGTACATGCTACAGTCCAGACAAGCCCTGAGAACAGCCTGCTAAGCACAAGAAAAATAAAGTTCACAAAAAGTCAGGGGTAGAAGTTAGTGTTTCCTAGGGTTAGCAAGACAGCGGGGATGACTGCAGAGTAAGGTGGACACGCTTCATCCACAGAACAGCAGTATACAGAAAAATGTGAAGTAGACATGGTGTGTGTGTGTTCACAGTAACAATAGAAGGGAAAAGAACATTTTCTAACCCTTTAAAGATGCTTAGAACAATCCACCCTCTGTAACCTCATCCAAATGATGAGAAAGCATGAAGCCCAATCTCACTTTCATCCAATATCCAATTGTTTACTGGAAATAATCTTGTTCTAGGTAACTTCTGCTGTCAGTCTGACATAAACTAGTATCACCTGGGGACAGGCAGCCTCAGCTAAGAGTTACCTCCATCAGCCTGGCCTGCAGCAAGTCTGTGGGACATTTTCTTTATTCATGATCTATATGGGAGGGCCCATCACACTGTGGGCAACACTCATACTAGGTAGGTGGTCCTGGCTTGTATAAGAAAGCAAGCCATGAGGAGCAAGCCAGTAAGCAGCATTCTTCCATGGCCTCTGCTTCAGTTTCTGCCCTGCCTTCCCTCTACCATGATGGCTTGTGACCTGGAAGGGTTAAGATGAAATGAACCCTTCCCTCTCCAAGCTGTTCTTGGTCCTACTGTCATCACAGCAGCAGGAACACAAACCTAAACATCCCATCTGAGAGCTGGTTGTTAATGGGAGACACTTCATCTACACAAATTGTCTTCTGTAGCCACCAGAAAGGAGATCCGCAGGCTGGGGTGGGGGGAGGGGCTCTGAGTAGAGTGCTGGTGGAGGTCAAACCCCAGACACTACAGAAGTGGACAGGAGAGAGAGGGGGAGGGAGGGAGAAGGAAGGGAGAGAAAAGGGAGAGAAGGAGGGCTGAAGAAATGAAAAGGGAGGGAGGGAGAGGGAAAAGGGGGAGGGAGAGGGAGAGAGAGGGAGGGAAAAGGGAGAGAAGGAGAGGGAAGAAAGGAAAAGGGAAGGAGGGAGAGGGAGAAGGGAGGGAAGAAGAGGGAGAAGTGGTGTAGGAGGGTTCTTCTGTATTTCTGTGCTTTCATTGGTTAAATAAAGAGACTGTTTTGGCCTGTAGGATAGGGCAGCCCTTAGGTGGGTGGAGTAGACAGAACAGAAGGCTGGGAAGAAGGGAAGTGAGCAGACGCCATGATGCTCCTACCTGAGATGGACGTAGATTAGACTCATGCCCATAAACTACGGCTTGTGGTGACACACAGATTACTAAATATGGGTTAAAGTAATATGTATAAGAGGTTAAAACTAATGGGTCAGGCAGTATTTAAATGAATACAGTTTGTGTATAATTATTTCGGATATAAGCTAGCCAGGGCCAAAAGCAGGCCTGTGACTCTAGGAGCCAGTCACCGGGGGAACACAGCCCGCTCCTCAGCGGGGAGACAGCTGTGCTCATACTACAGAGAAGGGAGGGAGAGGAGGAAAACAGGGAGGGAGAGAGAATGGAGATGAGGGGGGAGAGTCACAATTTTTAAAAGAAGGTATGAGTAGATGAGAGATGGACCAGTGGTTAAGAGCACTGACTGTTCTTCCAAAGGAAGCAGGTTTAGGTTTCAGCACCCATATGGCAGCTCACCAGTGTCAGTAACTCCGGTTGCAGGGATCTAGTGCCCTTTTCTGACTTCCTCAGGCACCAGGCACATGAGTGGTACCTAGACTTACATGCAGGCAAAATATTCATATACATAAAATTTAAAAATATTGCTATGTGAGATTGTTTTGGATTATAAGAGCAAGACACAGACTGTATACGTAAATTATTGATAAATTCATAAAGAAAAGAATGGGCCACTGGGGAAAGATCACACTATAACTGCAAGTGTCTGTGAGAAATGGACAACAGCTTTGCAAACATTCTTGAAATTCTCCATCATATACATGCATTCCTATGGCGGTGAACAGAGTTAAGTAAGCATTTGGGAGAGCAAAGTCTGGGGAACCTACTGCCTCTTTGAGCAAAGTCATTTTCAAATCAAACTGGTGCTAAGGTGAGGGAGATGGGAGATGGGAGAAGGGTATGGATGTGGTCAGCAGAGGTGGGTGTGGTCAGTAGAGGTGGGTGTGGTCAGCAGAGGTGGGTGTGGCCAGAAGAGGCAGGTGTGGTCAACAGAGGCGGGTGTGGCCAGAAGAGGTGGGTGTGGTCAGCAGAGGGGTGTGGTCAGCAGAGGTGGGTGTGGTCAACAGAGGTGGGTATGGTCCACCTGGGACTACAACACCTGTTATTTTAAAAATACCTTTTCTTTATTTTTTAAATGTATGTCTGTAATCTTGAGCATATCACTCCCCGGCCCCCAACTTTGAACAGTTCGGAGTCTTTGCCTTAAGTACTACCCACTGCGAAATGGGCTTCTCTAGCGCAAGACTGAGAGCAGCGCACATCTACGGATAAGATCATGACTGCTTACAAGGCAGTTTGACAACATGACCAGCAGAACAGCAGCAGCAGGTCCCCTGCCATCGAGGACTGATCGTCTCCCCAGCCAGGGGTTTTCAGACGGGTTCACAGTATCAGGCGAGAGTTCCCTCCTGGAAAGCTGGCCTCAAATCCAACTCAGAAAGTGGTTGGTTCGCTCCAGCACAACAGCCAATGCCACTACTGTGTCAGTGGGCACATTTGCCTGGAAGGTCAGTGTTATAGCATACGGGGGCCAGTCCTGGGTAAGACTGTTGATGGGTTCTCCGCCATCCCCTGCCCGACCCCAGCAGCCTACCTTCCAGCGCGTGAAAGCTAGCCAGTGGGGGATGGGGGTGTGTGGTGTCTTCAGCAGTCAGGTCTTACCATCTAGTTCTGGTAGGTAGCCAAGAGTAACAGAAGAGCCTGTGTTGTTATGGCTGTAGCACATCCACAGGCGGTAACCAGTGTCTGTCACTGAGATTTTTGTTTGATAATCTATGTCTTGTTATTACCAATGCAGGAGAATCCCATTACAACTCCTTCTTTTAAAATTACATTTTTAATTAGCTTATAAACTAGTGGGCTTCCATAAGGCTTCTTCATAAACCTTAGCTTTGGTTAAGCTACCTCCTTCCCTCTCTCCCTCCTTCCCTTCCCCCATACATTCTCTGAGACTAAGCATCCACACGACCCAGTAACCCAGCTCCTGGGCATGTACCCCACAGAAGTGAGAGCACATGTTATATCCCCCAAAGGGACGTATTTAAGGAGGTCCATGGCAGCCTTAGGCTCTCAGGCAATCTTAAGACCAGGGTATATTCATAAAGATTCCTTCTTCCTGTGGTAAACAGGATGGTCAAAGAAGAGGACTCAGTTTAACGCAAGTTCACTAAGCGTTTTTCAGGAGTGAATGTTTCAGAGTAGCCGATGGGGCCTTCTGTGGAGACAGAACCAGAGTGGCTTCAGGGAAAACCAGGCAAATGTTCTCTCCTGAAAAGTGCCTGTAAGTTCCTAGTTGGGAGGTGGTGGCCTTTAATCCCAGTACTCGGGAGGCAGAGGCAGGTGGATCTCTGTGAGTTCAAGGCCAGCCTGGTCTACAGAGCTAGTTTCAGGAGTGGCACTGGCTCCATAGCTACTGGGAAACACTATCTTAAAAAAAAAATAAGTAAAGTAAAGTAAATGCTACCAACCAACTGGAGAGATCTGCATGGAGAGCCTGTGTGCTCTGTCCCAGACTCTGGAAAGACCAGTGGACAGAACGATGGCATTCCCTGCCCTGGTGAGCTCGCACATCTACTAGTGGGAACAGGACGATAGTGTAATGAATGTGTCCAGAGAGAGCAGACATTTGCTCTATGCCCGGTGCGGTCCCATTGCAGGCTACTGGTCCATCCACGTATGGGTGAACAGTGTCCTCAGTAGAGTCCAAGGTTAACATTCTAACGACCAAAGAGCCAGATGCTTAGAATTCTGTTCTGAGCAATACCCGTTAGGCACCCAGTCACACTCCCCTAAATAAAGCTAGGTATTGAAGCATCAATCAGCTATGCAGCCAATGACAACATTCACTGGGAAGACAGAGAAGCATGAAGGTTCTAGAAAGAAAATTATACCAGGAAAGTGAGTTGCCAGAGTTAGGCATTGCTGTGTGCCAGGCAGTCCGCATCAGTCTAAGCTACACACATAGAGCATAGAAAGGCTCCAAGCCCCACCTGCTGTTCTCAGCACTGTTCCGATCCCTTCCTGGGTGTCCTGTGAAAAAACTATGAGCTGCCAAGTTATCTCTGCCCCAGGTAGCAACCTAGAGACCCCCCAGACATGTTTGTAGCAGTGATGGCTTGCCTGATGCCCGAGACTGATCCTTATATGGCTTCGTTAAGTCATAGAGGATAATCCCCTTATTGGGTCTGTGTGAGGGGGTCCCCTATTCCCCCACCACCTTGTACGGTGCTGTCCACGAATTCTTTGTGTGCCACAGCCCTGGGATAGGGTGATGAGGTTTAGACTCCACCCAGAAGCAACTGATAAGAGCAGCTCCTAGTGCCCTGGAGCGGGTGGGTAGCTGGAGCCCAGCAGCCCGGCTCCCAGCCCCCACTTACCCACTGACAGCAGGTATTTATGCCTGGAGACCTGGAGGCGCTGTTCTGCAGAGTGACCTCAAGGACTGGCAGGCCAAGGCGCTGTTTGGAGGAGGCTGTAAATTAAGCCTGGAATTCTAGGGATAAACATCTTCAGGATTTATTCTTGCAGCCGATCCCAGGAGAGCTGGCTACAGGGTAATCACCAGGTCCAGACAAGGGTCTGTACTCTGTCCCCGAAGCCAGGGTGCTGGGAAGCCCCTCCCCAACACACATACCAAAACAAGCTCACCAGAGCCAGCTGTGTCCTAGGTAGGGCTCTCATCTGGGAGGAGCAGCTCTGACCAGGTGGAACTCATGAGGCCTTTGAGCTTCCCGAGCCTCAGCAAAAGCTTCACACTCCTGTGTGCTCCTGAAGCAGAGCCTCCCGCCAATGCCGCCTCTGTGGCGTGGAGTCTTGAGATGTAGAAGCTAAATGGGGGCTCAGAGCCAGCCACAGGATAGAGACCATGCTTTCTCTGTCTCTGCATCTCCAGGTCTTCATTTATAAAAATGGCTATGCAGGAAGTCCTCGGGTCAAATTCAGTGTCTGTAGGAGTTTGTTAATTGTCACAATCAAATATCATACACGGGGCAGTTCAGTTTCTCCAGTAGCCTCTGTCCTCATCTTACTGAGGAACTGTCTCCTGGTGTCCTTGCTTCCTGTGAGAACACCAGGCCTTTCCAGCGTAACCTGTTCTAAAGCCCTCATTCACCTCATCATCTCTGTAAGGGCTCCATCTCTAAACCGATGTCTTTATCACTTTTAACTCTTAGGTTTAGGGGGGACACAATTGGCTTGCCTGAGGCTATAAACAGCTTCTGAGAGGAAAGACTCACCCTGACAAACATACAGGCCATGCAAGCATGCCCAGGTCTAGCAGACTTCGGAGTCCCCATTCCCACCCCCAGCCGTCCTTTGTGAGAATCCATATGGAGTCTGGGTAAGCAACCTCTCAAAGTCAATCCATAGAACACTTTCACCTACAAGGTCCCCAGTAGGGTTCCTGCAGAGGACTTAACATTGACCTGCAGACTTCAGGGTAATGAGGTAGACAGGCACCTGGGCACTGCTGGGAGAGAGGAGGCTCCACACCCGTCAGATAAAGACAGGGCAGGCAAGTAGCCATCCTTGCCCACACTAACAAAGTCAGAGGCAAGATGTTAGGCCTCAGGCCCGTGTAGGAAGAAAGCAGACAGTCGCAAGCAGATCACCTACAAGATGTCAGCTCCTAAGCACAATTCAGCCCAGACTCCAGGCATGAGCCTCAGAGCCTGACTGCTGTGTGACTGAGACAGGGTTGGGAGAATCGGTGTCTGCATGAGCTCTCAGTGGGTTGACCCTGAGTGTTTTCCTCAGGGGCCTACTTTCTTAGCAACTCAAAGCCACCCTAGCCGCCATTGTTTGTTAAATTGTTCATTCCTTCATTCCGCCAGGAATGGTCACGTGTATGAGGGCTCTGGGAAACAGTGTGGGGGAAAGCAGTCTAGTCTCAGGACTGAGGCAAGCAGAGTCAGGCAGCAAGGGAAGCTCCTCACGCAGTGGGTCCAAGTTAGTAAAGGAAAGTTAAGAAGGGAGGGTGACAGATATGGGGATGGGATCCCTCATCTCCCACTGAGGCTCAATGCTGGCTGCTGAAGAGTGGAGGGACAGCCAAGACACCAGTCCCCAAGCGAGCTACTGGCATGGGGAGAGACACTACTGCAGCAAGACCTAAGGCCAGCGGGGGCACCAAACAAAGCAGATCTCTTCACTGAGGGGCACTGGGATCTCTAACGGGTGTTGGGCCTTTGAGACTTAGAGCAGAGATGGGACTAGAGTGACAGGACCCACAAGAAGCCTCCTCTAAGGACAAACCTCCCTCAGAAAAATGCTCCAGAAGCCCAGGAAAGAGGGCTTCCTGCTGTTTTCCTCAGGGGCCTACTTTCTTAGCTAAAGACATGAGGCCTCGGAGGGAAACAAAGCAAATCAGGGAAGGGTACCCCTTTTCCTCCAGTAGCTGTTCTCAGATCAGGGAAGGGTGCCCCTGGTTCCTCCAGTAGCTGACCTCAGATCAGGGAAGGGTACCCCTGGTTCCTCCAGTAGCTGTCCTCAGATCAGGGAAGGGTACCCTGGTTTCCTCCAGCAGCTGTTTACAGATCAGGGAAAGGTACCCCTGGTTCCTCCAGCAGCTGTCCTCAGAGGGTTCTCAAAAAGCTTCTTATCATGGTGGGTGTGTGCTGGCCATCAGGGCTCACCATCTCTGAGGGATTCTCCTTCCATCCTCCCCTTGTCGGGAAACTGAGGCACTGAAGGCTATCAGTTATCAGGTCTCTTCACCTGGGCTTCAGAGGCTGGCTTTCACCTGGGGATATTGAGAGGACAGAACCAGCCTCAGATTAGTGACAGGGGAGAGGAAACCTGTTTAAAGAGCCAGAAGAGAGGACACTGAAGGTGCCCGCTACAAACAATAGCTGTGCCAGGAGGTGGAAGCGCCAAGCACTCCCATCTCTCAGTGTTCTCCGGCTAGGGAGCAAGACTCTGGAGACAGCAGCAGCTGGAGTACCTGGGCTCTCACCCCAATTTCCATCCTCAGTTCCTGGGGCCTGGGCAGAGGAACCCTATGGCAGACTGGACTCTGTTCTCACAGCCAGCCCTTCAGTCGTTCTGTTACTGACGGCAGAGGTCTGGATTGGATGCTCCCAGGTTCTTGGCCTCTTTATACAAGAAACTGAAATACTGGCTCACAATTAGAAAAGATTTGAGGAGATTTCATTGGAAGAAAATTGAAGGAGCAGGCCTCAAGGGGAAGACACTCCAGGGTCCTGATTACTACTCAAGATTTCCTTCCTACAGGATCCAAGAGGAGTTTGTTTGCCAAGGGTTTGGCGAGGGTGGTTCTGTTTTGATGGATAGATTAGGTCATATCATTTTTCTACTGTACATATCCCTAAATTCCCTAATGCATCTGATTTTAATCATGCACATGCCCAATTATGCATGAGCATAAGATGATAAATAGGGGACTCAAAAGTTCATCTGAGGTCACAGTTTTGCCTTATTGCACATGCATCCTAAACTGATTCAGGCAGAATCCATTCCCCTCCATCCTGTTCATGGACATAACTGGGATGTCTGAATAGATAAAGTGCCCAAGTTTGACAGTTGCTGAAGGAAGGAGAAATGATTTCCACTGTTCAGAGTGGAATGGGTATGCATGCCGCTCTACGCAGCTGGGGACGGACCTTCCATTGCCCATGGGTTGCTAGGTGTATCGTTTTAAATTGGATATGCAGGTAGAACGTTATCATTAGAACGGAAGTCAAGTGGAGTCCCAGGTTGCCAGGCCATTCCCTATGCTTGCCTGCCCCACTTCCTACTTTCTATGCACACAATGTGCTGGCTCTGGTTCTGTTACCCTCCACAACGTAAGTTCTGGGGTGAAGGTAGGCAGGGTGAATCCTGCTGAGCCCCAGTTGCCCCAGGGAGAATATTAGTCCTGGACAAAGGTTTGGAAGTGTCTTCTGCAACCAGCAGCATCAGGAAGACCTGGGCACTCACGCACCGTTCTCAAGCGTCACTCCAGAGGCAGAACTAGACCCCCGGGGGCGGCTCCCAGCTGCCAACAGCACCTGTGGCTCCTGCTCTGAGCGCCACCCCTAGTGGTGATAGAAACAGATCTCAGAGTCTTCAGTTAGCTCGGGTCCCCGGGGAGGTCCCACGCACATTAACATTTGAAAAGCACAGCCCAGGGCCCGGGGACACAGAGTTTTTGAGTGACACCTAGCCGTTGTAAAAACTCTATGAGAAACTCTTGGGAAAATCACCCAACCTTTCATTTCTCTTTCTGCAAAAACTCCCAGGCGGGAGGGAGGCCTGTCGTGCTGGGAGTCCCTTTGATCCACCCCAAACTCCCGATAAGGACTGGGGGCAAGGGGCGCTGGGGGCAGACTTCTCCCAGTAAGGGGTGAGGGTTTTCCCTCCAGGGGGCAGGAAGTCAAACCTGGCTCCACCGAAAGCTCGACCAAAGAATGCCCCCTTCTTGGAGCCACTGGAATTGGGAAGAAATTCCTTGCAAATTCCATGGCCACCCCTGGCCAGTGAGAAAAATCGAGAGTGCAACCCAACTCGAAGGCGCGGTGCAGCCTGACTCCATTAAATGAGTTCAAAACAATTACCAGGGAACATGTGTTTCCTATGAAGGGAGCAAGTGTTAAAACGGATTTAATTTTCTTTTGTAAATAAAGAGGCCTATCCAGCCTGGCCTGTTTATCTCCCTGAAAGAGATGAAAGTGTTTCATCTCCCGGTAGCCTCTGCCCGCCTCCCCACTGAGGCGGGGGCGCTATCTGTACCCCATGTGTTGTCTATCTGTAGAGCCTTGCCATCGCGGCCATGTGGAACTGCTTGAGCACCATGAGGTCTTTCTCAAAGCCTGAATCTTGGCTATCTACAATGGCACTCCTTTCCCCTCCCTTAAACATATTAGTGATTCATAAACAGGAAAATTAGTTGGCTAGGGGGTTGGTGGAGGTATTCATCCTAGAGGCGCCTGCTTTCCTGGGTTGGTAGTTAAAATAAATCATGGCTGTCACAATGGAATTCAGGCCTAAAAATCACCTGTAGGAACCCCACGTTCGCCAGCCCCACCCCCAGCATGGATGAGCAAAGCTACCTTACTCCAGCTGGAGAAGGGGAGCGAGATGGGAACAAGGAGGAGGAGATAGAGCAAGAGGCAGTTTCAGGAGCTGAAAGGAAACGTCCAGAAGTTATGAGGAAGGACTCAGGAAATTAGCATCTCTGCTCTGGAACTGCAGAAAAATGAGGCTGATTTAAGATGTTGGTTTTCCTAATACAAAATATGATTAATCACTTCGATACGTGAAGTTGTGTCTCCACTTGACCTCTTCGTGCTGGCATCCAGAACTCCGGTTTGTTTTTTGTTCCTTTTTTTTCCCCAACTGCAAATTTAATAAATTCCAACATGCCCAAACTTCCTGACTGACACTGTCCACCACTGTATCTCTAGAAACTTCAATAGCGCGAGATAACTCACACAGTCTGCTCTGCCTACCTCTGCGGCGCTCCCAGTAATCCGGGATCAGGCAACTAAGCTTTCATCTTCAGAGCACTTAAGTTAATTACATGAGGCCAGCGAGGCCCCGAGGAGTGGGTTCTGCGCAGCCCTTCTGAAGCCGGACATCATAGAATCCAGATGCAAACCCTTGGCAACTTAAGCCCAACAAATTTCCTTTGTCAAGAAATGCAAACAGCCCAGCATTGAAGCACAGGCTACTTCTTCAGTGAGTCAGCCTCGGGGCCTAGGGCTCAGAGCCCAGCATCACCATCCAGACCAGAAGCAATTGAAATAAGTACTGCCTACCTAACAGCTTCCCCACCCACCCACCTGAGGGGGGTTTATCAAGGGTGGTTCGTTTTTCTTTTGAGTGGGTTGCTGATGAGAACATGGCTACCTCCTTTGAGTTGACCCCAGGCCAACGCATTTTCAGGACTCAAGGAGTTCCAGCTTAAAATGACCTTTCTCTCGGATGTCCCTCAGCTGCCCTGCCAGGATCATTGCCCCTCTTCACCCCTGCTACGACTCGTACCCCACCCCCTTGACGTTTGTGATGGGCACGTTTCTTCCAACTCCATTGCAGTGATAAGTCCCCTCCTGCAAGACAAGGTGTCTTGAGTAAGAGAGCAAGCCCACCTGATTTGAAGGCCCCCGGGAACCATCAGCCCCATGCTTTTTCTGGGGTTCTATTAGCAACAAAGCTCATGGTTCCATGCTGCCCACTGATGTCAGCATGTCACAGGAGAGGATTCTAGGGTCCTGTGGAGTTGATATTGTTCTTTCACCGGACTTTAAAATGGGGCCTTTGTAGATGTAGTCAAGGTAGTGTGAGATCAGGTGGCTCTAATCCCCTGGCTGCTGTCTTTACTGGCAAGAGACACCCAGTGAAGAGTGCCTTAGCAACCAGAAACAAGGTCAACATGCACTGGGAACCCGGAGAAAGTCTGGCCTGCAGACAGCTTGCTTTTAGATTTTCTCCTCCAAACCCAGAGGAAACAGACGCCGCCATCTCAAGACACAATAACCACCTGCTTGGGTTTCCCTGGCTTGACTCTGAGCTTGCATGGGGAGAGAAAATTGTGTCTTTATCCATCGAGAGGGTCATAGCTGACACCCCATAACCAAGCACAGATTAACGAGAGAAAAATGTATAACAAATTTATATAATAAGTTCCACATGGGAGTCTTCAGAAACAAAGCCCAAAGAAGCAGGAACACAATAGGGACAGTCATTCAGAGGGCATTGAAGGTCAGGAGTTAGGGACCTCACTGTCCCTGGTCAGTTCCTCATGGAGCTCTGTCTTCCTTCTTCCTCTCTGGGTGTGGGGCAAGCTCCTGCTGCATGAGGGCTGGTAGCCTGCTTTCAGGGGAGCTTGCTCATATATGTAGGTTCTGGGTCTCATGTAAAAAGGAAAATGTCACTGCACTGTTCTGCCTCTGCTTTTCGGTGGTTTCCAACATGTTTAAGGGTAGCGTGTCCCCACCTGCGCTGTGTGGAGGACGGGGACAGCATCTTCCTAGGTACTGTTCATTATGCCATTGGGACATGGCATGGCTTTAGTGTGAACAAGAATGGGTACAGCTGGACCTGCATGTACACTTCTTCCCTCTCCCTATGCCTGACTCACAGAGGCCACCACTGGATCTCAGGGCATCTTCAGTGCCTTGGCTGTATAGACTCTTTGCAGGGCCCTTACCAGGGCTAAACCTGCATTGCTACCTTAGTCCTGGGCCCAGGCTCTTCTCCCCATATAGCCCATGAGCCCACAGCTCTTCCCAACCTGGCCAACTCAGTAGGAGAGAGCCATCCTGGAGGCCTCTGCTCTGGGGCTCCTCCAACTTGGCTTGGGGTCTTTTCTCTGCCCCCAACACTCTCCGGGGCACCACTTGGTTCAGTGCTCTCTGTACCCATCGGCTCCTTGTGTACAAATCCCACCAGCAGCAGAAGGAAATGCCATTAGACTCATGATACACTTTTTCTGAGCCGGTGCAGACTGTTTCTTTGCCCTTGTACCCACTCCCCTTGTATGAGGATTTATAAAGCACTCTAGAGGTGAAAGTATATGAACGGGGAGGGCGGTGGTGAGGTAACTCTATTTAAGGGATTCATCAACAGACTGACAGCTCTGAGGATCTTAATTCCCCCTCTCCTCCATGGCAAATGATGACCTCAAAACAGTTTCTGAGTGCTGATATTGTGAGTCACTCAGAAGGCACCCAGCTTTCTGCCAGTCTTTAATGTTCAGGGGTGTGCTGAATGAATCAATGACGTCATGAGTAAAGAAGCCCATCTCAACGCCCTACCCAAGCTGTGGGCCTCACATGCAGCCCCCTTCCTTTCTCTCAAGGAGCCCACCTGGGCTGGCTGGATTTATTTCAACTTGGCATAAACTGGAACCATTTGGGAAGAGGCCCTCTCAATTGAGAAAATGACTCCAGAAGATTGGTCTGTAGTCCATTTTCTTAGTGATGTGGGAGAGACCAGCCCTTGGCTGGTGGTCCTGGATACTATAAGAAAGTAGACGGAGAGAGGTCTGGATAGCAAGCCGGTGAGTAGCAGTCCTCTAGGATTTCTTCAAGTCCTGCCTCCATGTTTCTGTCCGAGACTCCCTTAGTGAGGGACCTGTAAGTATAACTTCAAACAAACCTTTTCCTTCCCAAGTTGGTTTTGGTCACCGTGTTTTATCACAGCAATGGAAACCCTAAGATGCCACTCCTACTCCAGGAACAGAGAAAGGGACTTGACATGGTGAAGGCAGAGAGAGCAAGGCTCCTGGATTCCTGAGTTGGTTTCCACTGGAGCCCGATGTTGGCTTCCTGGGCTGCACAAGAAGAGTGTGGCTATGAACTGAACATGGAATGTCCCAGACAGGCTTCTGTATCTGTACCAGCAGGAGGGTTCTAGTGTGCCCCTGGGGGTGAGGGTTCTTGCCTGGTTCTTCTTCCTGTTCTCCTTCTGTTCCTGGGCTGCCAAAGCAATGTGACAGACCGGTCTTATGCTCCTGCTGCCATGCCTTGCCCTCCAAGATGGACTCTATCCCTCTGAAACTGTCAGCCTATGTCAACTCTTTCTCCCTTACATTGCTTTAGTCAGGGCATTTTATCTGCAGCAACAGGAAAAGAGACACCAACATGGCAGCTCAGATACAGGAGGGTTTGTATAGACTGCCATAGAATGTGCTTTTTGTCTTAGGTATGATTTTGGTTGAAGGACAGATAGGGCTACTCCTTTGCAGCCCTGGCCTGGAGCAAGGCCACAGTGGCAAGGTGGTTCTCAGGAAAACAGAAGAGCAGGTGCACAGGTCCTGAGATAAGAGAGGGTTCTCTCTGTAGGAAGAAGAGCAGTGTGTGTGTGTGTGTGTGTGTGTGTGTGTGTGTGTGTGTGTGTGTAGTGGGGGTGGGGCTGAGGAACCTGAGGAGGACTGGCAGGAGCCCAGCAGAGGCAAGCAGGCACTAAAGCTGTTCCCTGAGTTCATAGCAGCTAACCCAGACTTAGCTCAGTGTGGTGCAATAATGCAAGTTGGCATAACTGCTGGCGACACCCTGAGTGATTTGAAGGACAGAAATGTAATTGCTCACGGGTCTAGAAGCATCAAAAATGAAGGTGTTGGCTGGCTTTCTGCTCTTGAAGCTGTGAGGACAGATCCCTTCCAGGGCACCTATGGCTTCTGGAAACTCCCAGTCACCCTGGCTCTTCTCAGCTTGAAGACACATTCTCTGGTCTTGACCCAGCCCCTTTGCTTTCTAGACCTCCCTATCTGCATGTAGTTGTGTCTGCAATGAGATTTTTTTTTTCTAGATAAGGCCACATCCACAGGGGCTGCAGTCAATACATTGCAGGGAGTCAGGTGGACATGAGGGGGTGGCCAGTTCTAAGGCTACCACTGTCAGCCAGAGTGTGATGTCAGTGGCTTGGCAGGGGAGTGGGCTTTGGGAAAGATTCAGAGGCATCAACAGGTGCAGAGACAGCTCCTCCCAAATGCCTAGGTGTAGAGCCAGGCAGGAGGGAGAGGCTGAATATGCATCGCAGGTTTTGTCTCAAACAACTGGATAGATCACGGTATAAAAACACCTTTATTTTATCTTCTTTCTTACAAAATGTACCCTTCTCCTCAAACTCAATTAGCCCAATTTCCATTCCCCAAGGGGTGCCCAAAGCTCTTCAAAGCCAGGTCTAGTTCTCAGCAGACATTCCTTATAGCCAAAGAGCTCCAGGCAACATGAGAATACCCGGCTGGGATTGCTAAGTAATTGCCTTTCAGCTATAAAAGTAATTAAGAGATGGCACCAATTTCCCTAAGTGTAATGCAATTAAATCCACTGGCTTGGAAAATCATTTGCAAAAAACTAAAGAAGCAGAAAGAGCAAGGCATGGGGATAGGTGTGGCATCAAGGTCTGGGAGCCTTCCTAGAGGCAAGGTCAAGGTGGCCTTGATGGACTTGGGGTCTGATGAGCCAAGGAGGACAGTAAAGTTACAAGCCTAGCCTGTGGGGTTCACCTATCAGAACTCAGGCCAAGGGCAGAGCCCATGGACTGGGCCAGATCAGGTAGAAATCTGCTCCGGACTCCACAAGGTCAAAGGAGGTTCAGGTTTTAGTGGAGATGACAGCTGGGGAAACAAGGTAGCCAGATGGCCCAAAGAACGAAGTTAAACCATGGAAACAGCAGATTCAGGTAGGACCAGGATGTTGCCAGCTGAGAAGGCCATATGAGACCTAGGCCAGAAATCCCTTTTGATGTGGCCCTAGCTGTCTGCAAAGAGCCTGTTGGCTTAGGGGAAGCTTAAGGACAGAGAGACCAGTCCAGGGTTCTACCTGATAGAAGAGACTTTTCTCCTCCCGGGTGGCAGAGGAAGGCTGGGTAGAGCTCTGGGTTTACAATGTCATCTTGAGCAAATTGTTCGATGTCTCTGAACTTGTTTCCTTCCCCAGTAAGCAATCATTAGGGGAGTATGGCGGAAGACACTTCATAAATGATGAAGGCTAGACAGATGTATAAGGCTCCTCCCACATCGTTCTCATCCTCATCTTAGTCATCATGTGGGCATTGGCCCCCTTTCCTCCTTCCGACAAAAGCTCCTTCTCCCTCAGTCTTGAACGTTTCCTCCAGTATAGAAAGAAGGAATTGAGGTTGCTCCTTTGCGAGTCCCGTAAGAATTCGGAGAACGGCCTGCCAATCATGGTTTAGATGCGAAACATCTCTCACAGGCTGGGATCTGAACACTTTGCTCCCAACTGGTGTCACTGTTCGGGAATGCAGTGGAACCTTTGGATGGTGGACCCTCACTCTTCAGCAAACCTTGAGACTTCTAGTCTGGCTCCAATTCCAGGCTATCTGCTATTTCTTGCCACTATGTATCCTTCTATGACTGCGCCTTCCTTACCATGATGGACTGTGCCCCCTCAGACTGTGAGCTGAAGTCAATCTTCATCGCTTTTGTCAGAGAGTCAGCCAGAGCTGTGAGAAAGCCGAGCTAGACAAGAAAGAGCAGATACTGTGCCTGCCTGCAGCAGGGCTTGGCCTGCCTAGTGCTGCTCTCTCCTAGATTTAAAACTAGCCGGTAGAAGAGGCCCAGGAACTCTCCTGCACAGCAGTTTCCTGCAGAGATAGCCCCCTCCGCTGCTTGGAACACTCAGAGTGGGCAGAGTGGGGCTGAGTTGGTGGTGGACTTGCCCAGCACGTATGAAATTCTAGATTCCTTTCCCAGCTCTGCACGTATCAGGCATAGAGGCATCCATCCACCTATAGTCTCAGCGCTAGAAATGGAGAGGAAAGGGGATCTGAAGCTCAAGGTCAACCTCAGATTTCTAGTGAATTAAGGCCAAGACCAGCCTGAGCTACACGAGACCCTGTCTCAGCAGCAACAAATGTCCAGAAGTCTGGAGTTGATGGTGCTTTAGTCTTCAAGAGCTCATTGCTTGGGGAACCTGATTTCATCCTGCATGACACCGTAGAGTCTTCAGGATGTGTTATACATCATAAAACAACAAAAGGAGGTCAAGGGGATACAAATCGGAAAAGAAGTCAAACTCTCAGTCTTTACTGATAGTGTACATAAGTGACCCCAAAAATTCTACCAAGAAACTTCTACAACTCATAAACATCTTCAGGTAGCAGGATACAAGATTAATTAAAAAAAAAATCAGTAGCCCTCCTTTACACAAATGATAAATGGGCCGAGAAAGAAATCAGATCAGAGAAACATCACCCTTTCCAACAGCCACAAATAGCATAAAATATCTTGGAGTAACTCTAACCAAACAAGTAGAAGACTTGTATGACAAGAACTTTAAATCTTTGAAGAAAGAAATTGAAGAAGACACCAGAAAGTGGAATGATCTCCCATGCTCTTGGGTAGGTAGAATTAACATAGTAAAAATTGCAAGCTTACCAAAAGCAATCTACAGATTCAATGCAATGCCCATCAAAATCCAAGAAAATTCCTTCACAGACCTCAAAAGAACAATACTCAACTTCATATAGAAAGGCAAAAAACCCAGGATAGTCAAAACAATTCTGTACAATAAAGGAACTTCTGGAGGCATCACAAACCCTGACTTCAAACTCTACTACAGAGCTACAGTACTGAAAACAGCCTGGTATTGGCATAAAAACAGACAGGAGGACTGATGGAACCAAATCAAAGACTCAGATATCAACCCATACACCTACAAACACCTGATTTTTGACAAGAAAGCAAAAAATATGAAATGGAAAAAATAGCGTGTTCAACAAATGATGCTGGTATAACTAAATATCAACCTGTAGAAGAATGAAAATAGATCCATATCTATCACCATGCACAAAACTCAAGTCCAAATGGATTAAAGGCCTCAACATAAAACGAACCACACTGAACCTCATAGAAGAGAAAAGGGGACGTACACTTGAAAACATTGGCACAGGGAACCACTTCCTAAATAGAACCCCAGCAGCACAGACACTGGGAGAAACAATTAATAAATGGAACCTCCAGAAACTGAGAAGCTTCTGTAAAGCAAAGGACACAGTCAACAAGACAAAACAGTAGCCTACAGAATGGGAGAAGATCTTCACTAACCCCACATGGATAGAGGGTTGATCTCCAAAATATACAAGGAACTCAAGAAATTGATCATCAAAAGAACAAATAATCCAATAAAAATAGGGGAACAGACCTAAACATAGAACTCTCAACAGATGAATTTAAAATAGCTGGAAGACACTTACAGAAATGCTCAATATCCTTAGCCATCAGGAAAATGCAAATCAAAACAACTCTGAGATTCCATCTTACATCTGTAAGAATGGCCAAGATCAAAAACAATGACTGCTTATGCTGCAGAGGATGTGGGGAAAAGGGGACACTCCTCCACTGCTGGTGGGAGTGCAAACTGGTATAACTGCTTTGGAAATCAGTATGGCGATTTCTCAGAAAATTAAAAACCTACCTCTAGATCCAACAATACCACTTTTGAGTATATACCCAAAAGATGCTCAATCATACCACAAGGACATGTGCTCAACTATGTTTATAGCAGCATTTATTGTCATAGCCAGAACCTGGAAACAACCTAAATGTTCCTTGACCGAAGAATGGATAAGAAAAACATGGTACATTTACACAATGGAGTACTACACAGCAGAAAAAAATAATGACATCTTGAAATTTGTGGTCAAATGATGGATCTAGAAAACATCATATTGGGTGAGGTAACTCAGACCCAGAAAGACAAATATAATATATACTCACTCAAAAGTGGTTTTTAGACATAAAACAAGAAAAACCAACCTACAATTCACAACCCCAGAGAACCTAGACAGTAAAGAGGACCCTAAGAGAGACATACATGGATCTAATCTACAGGGGAAGTAGGAAAAGACAAGACCTCCTGAGTGAATTGGGAACATGGAGAACAATCATCAATGAGATTTGTCTTTGGACTCCAGTCTTGGCCTTTTACAGACTTGTAAAAGCCAGACTTGGTAGCGCCTACCTGTCATCCCAGCACTCAGGAGGCAGAAGCAGGAGGATCATGAGTTCAAAGCCAGCCTGGTCTATATTAGAAAAGAAAATTTTCCTTTTGTTAAAGGAAAATTAAATGAATTTTTAAGTCTGAAATCTATGGGTGAGAGGAAGTAGCCTCCTCTTGGAATAGTCAGCTTAAGACCCTCCTGGGACAAGGAACTCCGCCTGAATCCCCACTCACCAGCAGGCCACACTGTTAAAGAAAAATTGTTCTCTAACCATGATTGTCACAAAAGTTTAAATAGCATTTCTGAGTTAAAAGTCGATGGTGCAAATACATATATAATGTACTGTATTTTTACAGTAATCATCGCATGGCTCTCCCGCCCCCTTCCATACTTAGTATCTGTCTTCCAGAAACCTTACCTGACTTCTCTCATGTGGTCTCTTAATTCAGTAATTGTATTACTGCCATTAACGGATGCAGTTATTTTTTCTTTTTCTTTTGATTATAAATAATTGCCGGGTGGTGGTGGCACACACCTTTAATCCCAGCACTTGGGAGGCAGAGGCAGGCGGATCTCTGTGAGTTCGAGACCAGCCTGGTCTACAAGAACTAGTTCTAGGAAAGGCTCCAAAGCCACAGAGAAACCCTGTCTCAAAAACCAAATAATAATAATAATAATAATAATTTTTATTGAGCTCTACATTTTTCTCTGCTCCCCTCCCTGCCTCTCCCCTCCCACTTCAACCCTCTCCCAAGACCCCATGCTCCCAATTAACTCAGGAGATCTTGTCTTTTTATACTTTCTACTTCCCATGTAGATTAGATCTATGTAAGACTCTCTTAGTGTCCTCATTGTTGTCTAAGTTCTCTGGGATTGTGGTTTTCTTTGCTTTATGTTTAAAAACCACCTATGAGTGAGTGTCTGGGTTACTTCACTCAAAATAATGTTTTCTAGCTCCATGCATTTGCCTGCAAAATTCAAGATGTTGTTATTTTTTTCTGCTGTGTAGTACTCCATTGTGTAAATGTACCACATTTTCCTTATCCATTCTTCGGCCGAGGGGCATTTAGGTTGTTTCCAGGTTCTGGCTATGACAAAGCTGCTATGAACATAGTTGAGCACATGTCCTTGTGGCACGATTGAGCATTTTTTGACTATATACCTAAAAGTGGTATTAATGGGTCTTGAGGAAGGTTGTTTCCTAATTTTCTGAGAAATCTCCACACTGACATCCAAAGGGGCTGTACCAGCTTGCATTCCCACCAGCAATGCAGAAGTGTTCCCTTTTCCCCACACCCTCTCCAGCATAAGTTGTCATCAGTGTTTTTGATCTTGGCCATTCTTACAGGTGTAAGATGGAATCTCAGAGTTGTTTTGATTTGCATTTCTCTGATGACTAAAGATGTTGAACATTTCCTTAAGTGTCTTTTAGCCATTTTAGATTCCTCTGTTGAGAGTTCTCTATTTAGGTCTTTACTCCATTTTTTTTATTGGATTATGTGATCTTTTGGTGTCCAATTTCTTGAGTTCTTTGTATATTTTGGAGATCAGCCCTCTGTCTGATGTGGGGTTAGTGAAGATCTTTTCCCATTCTGTAGGCTGTGGTTTTGTCTTGTTGACTGTGTCCTTTGCTTTACAGAAGCTTTTCAGTTTCTGGAGGTCCCATTTATTAATTGTTTCTCTCAGTGTCTGTGCTGCTGGGGTTCTATTTAGGAAGTGCTCTCCTGTGCCAATGTGCTCAAGTGTACTTCCCATCAGGCATTAAAAAAAAAAAAGATTTGTTATGCATCTATATTTCCGGGTGGCCAAATCGCTGGTGGGAGCAAGTCTCACTTGACTGAGAATCTGCCCCACAGATGACTGAACAAGCTCTTCTCCGGCCTCCTTTCCACTCAGACTCCACTGCTGGATTCTGGTTCAGGCTCCCCCCACTTCAGCACAGCCTGCAGATCTCTATCCAGGGGAGACTGTTTTGGGTGTCTTGTCCCAGCCTACTTTTCTGTCTGTGATAAACAGCATAACCCAAAGCCACTTGGGGAACACATGACTTGTCTGGCTTACAGGTTAGTATCCATCATTAAGGGAAGACAAGGCAGAAACTTAAGAGGCAAGAACTGAAGCAGGGGCACTATTCTCCATGACTTGCTCAGCCTGCCTTCTTATATAGCCTGGGGCACCTGCCCAGGCTCTGCCCACCGTGGGCTGGTTCTCCCATATCCGTCGTTATATTAGTTAATTTTCTGCTTCTGTGATAATACACCATGACCTAGGCGACTTAGAGAAGGAAGGTTATTTTGGTTTATAATCCTTGACGGTAAGAATCTGTTGTGGGAAAGCATGGCAGGCATGATGGCCAGAGCAGGAAGCTGAGAGCCCCCCATCTTGGACTGTAAGCATGAAGGAGAGTGGACTGGAAGTGATAAAGTCTTTAAACTCTCAAAGCCCACCTCCAGGGATGTTCTTACTACCCACTGAGGACCAAGTGTTCATATGCCCAAGCCTATGGAAGACGTTTTCAAACTACTGTAATTATTAATTAAGAAAATGCTTCCGCACACACGCCCACAGGCCAGTCTGATGGGGGTAAATTCCTCAGTCACGGCTCCCACTTCCCAGAGGATTCCAGTTTGTGTCAAGTTATCAAAAAAACTCAGAACACGACTCCATCTCAGCACCTTGTGGAGCTCATGAGTCCTTCACAGTGGAGATTAACTTAACCCTCAAATCTCTCTGTTATGCCTCACCCGCCACCTCAAGGGCCCTCCTCACTCTTGCTGTCCTGACACTATCACACTTTGAATAGGAAACAGCCCCAGTGGGCGCTAGGCATGACTACCTGTTTTTCAAATGGCAGTGCTATTTTGGGAGGTTGCAGACACTTAGGAAGTGACACCAAGTTGGAGAAAGTAGGTCACTAAGGATGGGTCCTTGAGGTCATATTAGCCGTGGTCGTGTGCTCTCTCATCCTGGATAGCCGTCGAGGGAACAGCTAACTCTCCTCCACATTCTCTGCCAGCACCACACAGGGGAAGACTTGAATCTCTGGAACCACGAGCCAGTGTAACCTCTTCCTCCTTGTTGTTCTTTCAGGGCTTCAGCATCACAACGGAGATACAATATGACAGAAAAGTGGTCCCTGAGGAGTGGAGCAGCAGTCGCTTGTAGAAAAACCTGGGAGACCTTGAAGAAATAGCCTTAAAAATGTCTAAAGTCTGCAAGTGGAGCTCATTGGGTGATTTTCGTGGGCTCTCAGAACAGAGAGCCAACAGGACTGCAAGTGGTAAAAACCTGGCTGCTGAAATTTCAGAGGTCAACTTGAGGAGATCTAGAATC
Source organism: Dicrostonyx torquatus (assembly GCA_028555095.1). Classification (NCBI taxonomy): domain Eukaryota; kingdom Metazoa; phylum Chordata; class Mammalia; order Rodentia; family Cricetidae; genus Dicrostonyx; species Dicrostonyx torquatus. The sequence continues at coordinate 380,104 of JAQHUG010000389.1, read as the reverse complement.
ACCACAGACAAGCCTCGGTGCATGCCTGTGACGAATTTTCCAGATTGCGTTCCTTAAGGTGGAAAGAACTACCCTAACCATAGGCAGCACTGTATCATGGCTGGGGCCGAGCATCCTCATTCACTTTCCTCTGCTTCCAGACTGCAGGTGCAAAGTGACCCACTGCCTCATGTTCCCACTGCCACGCCTCCCTGCCATGATAGACTGCACCCTCAAACTGGGCTTCTTAAATGCTCCCTCAAGTTGTGTTTGTTGAGTGCTTGGTCACAGCCACCAGAAAAATAACCAATACAGTTGGGAAGAGGACTTGCCTGGGGTTATGCTGGAGGATGTCCTCTTGTTTGTACCCCTGGGCTCTATGGTACACCGTGGCTGCTTGGATGACCGGGACCACGATCATGCAGTGAAGGAACTCCATGATTCCTGCTGTAGTCTGTTGACTCAACTCAGTCTGGCCCTTCTGAATTGTGCCTGGCACCTCATTGGTCAGGGACTTCAAGGGCACTGGATGCAGGATGCCCAGCAACTCATGTTACCTCCAGTACAACCTGGGCTCTCAGGTGGCTGCTGTGCACAACGCTCATGGCCTTTCCCTGTACACCACTGTGTTTCCTGACACGTGGCGGCCAGGTTCCAACAATGACCCAAGAGGGAAAGGAAGGCATTCTTATGACTAGATGATCTTCCCTAGCACACACCTGCCCAGCTTCTAAGGGAAGCAGAAGAAACCCTACTGTTGTGAAATGGTGGGAGAGGGGCGGACCTTGGCAGGTGTGAGAGCCGCAGGTGGGAGAGCAATATACCACGCAGACAGAGCTTGAGTGTGGAGCTTATTGAGAGATGGGTAAAGGAGGGGGAGAGGCACAGAAAAAGAGGAAAGAGAGAGAGAGAGGAACAGAGAGAGGCAGAAACCTGTTTGCCTCTTCAGAAGAACAGTAGAAAGAGAGTGGGAGTAGCCTGGGCTTGATTCTTAAAGGGACAGTTGGGGTATTGCTTGCCATATGCAGAGGGGTGACACACTGTGTTAGATTCCCAAGGGGCAGGGCCAAGATGTGCCTGGATGCTAACACCTACCACTCCTAGAAAGAATGTTATATGAAGATAAGGAGCTGGAATACATTGTCATCTGAAAACACACACAAACACAAAACAAAACAACAACAACAGCGAAAACCCTGCCTGCCACTAGAATATGACAGTTACTGTCATTGTGGGGGATCAGGTCACCACCGTCAGAGCTTTGGGATCAGGCAAACCTCAGAGGGACCAGCTGTGACTCTGAGTGACCCTTCTCATCTCTTCCACTCTGTGCTCTTAACTGATAACATGGGGAGGAGCGGACACATCTCTTCTTTTGCAGTTGTACTGTGAGTCTTGAAATGAGAATACATATGGAACACTCTAGGGCCTGGAGCAGCTCAAGGTGAAAGTTTTTCTTAATCCTGCCAGTCAGCCCCTCCAGCAGCTATTTCTGCAGCCCTAGGAGCCATTCATTCGGGGTTGGGAACTACAGGGCCACACCAGCCACTCATGGCCTGGCCATCATCTTCAAAGGACTGTCCTGGGCTTGTGAACTTCAGTCCTGGATGACCATTCTGTGAGGCTACTCATGGCAACCTGAATCTCCTGGAGAGTTTTATTCAAACATCCCCACCAGCCTGGCAGTGGTGGCGCACGCCTTTAATCCCAGCACCTGGGAGGCAGAGGCAGGCGGATCTCTGTGAGTTCGAGACCAGCCTGGTCTACAAGAGCTAGTTCCAGTCCAGGCTCCAAAGCCACAGAGAAACCCTGTCTCGAAAAAAAAAAAATCCCCACGAGAGCCCAGGGAGATACGTGGTCAGTGATAGGACCGGAAAGACGCACGGAGACCCTGCGGTCTTCCACCCCAGCTTGCCAGCTCAGAGGAAAGACCATGTTTAGTTTGAAAGCAGCCGACTTTATCAGCATCAACCCTGCCTACAATTTCCCACAGCTGAGTACACAGCCCTGCTCCACAGGCACCCTGGCCCAGCTCTGGAAACCCACTGGGCTTATCTGCGTCTTACCCCTCACTGGGCCAGCCTGTGTCCCCTTCTTTGAGGTATACTCCTGCCCCAGAATGATGGCCCCGTGGGTCCTGGAGACCTGCCCTTGGCCCTGGATCCTTCTAGTCCTTTTTCACTCTGACGCTCCTTCTCATCAGCAGAGTGAGGATAACATGGCCCGTGGGCCCCATCAGCTGCAGGATAAATGAGACGACATTATCAGAAGGCACTGGGGCCAGAGAGCCTGGCTTTGCTGCAGAGAGATAGTAGGGTAGGATCCAAAAGCCTTTGATCAAGTCTGTAGCCGCCACCACCATCGGGTCCTACATTCTGCATGTTCTTGGGCAAACTGACTAACTTCTCTGAGGCTTGGCTTCTTCGCTAGAACAAGTGATACTAACTAGCGGGAAAGCTCAGTGGATTAAAAGTATGGGCTGGACAGGTGGCTCAGCCGTTAAGAGCACTGACTGCTCTTCCAGAGGACCCGGGTTCAATTCCCACCAACCACATGACAGCTCCCTGCTGCCTAGAACTCTGGTTCCAGGAAACTCAACACTCTCACATAGATATACAAGTAGGCAAAACACCAACATACATAAAATAAAAATAGATTTTAAAAATTAAAGAAAGAGTGCTTACTGCTCTTTCAGAGGACCAGAATTCAATTCCTAGCTCCCGTGTTGAGTCGTTCACAACCACTTTGGAGCTCTAGCTGTACACATGCCACACACATAAATAAAAATAAAATAAAACATTATTTTATTTTACTTTTTTTCTCGTTTGAGACAGGGTTTCTCTGTGTAACAGTTCTAGCTGTCCTGGAACTAGCCTTTGTAGACCAGGTTGGCCGTGAACTCAGAGATCCACTTGCCTCTGCCTCCCAAGTGCTGGGATTAAAGGCATGTGCCACCACCGCCTGGCTATAAAACATTTTTAAAAGAATGATACTGGAACTGGATATGCTAATGTGTGTCTTTAATCCCAGCACTCTGTGAGTTCAAGGCCAGCCTGGTCTACATAGTAAGTTCCAGGGCAACCAGAGCTACAAAATGAGATCCTGTCTTAAAAACAAACAAACAAACAAACATCCTAAGACAACTGTGGAGATGTCATGCGTGGGCACTTTATCTGTGGTGACCATTTGTACACTAGTCCAGAGACGACATTCCTTTAAGGGGACCTGAGGCCATGTAAAGCATGTATTTGCACCTGTCACATAGATGCAGTGAAGCTCCTCAACATGCTCCCGTGTAGTCAGACGTGTCTGTGTGTGCTTCTATCTGTCTACATTGTTTTTTACATTGTTACTAATTGCTGTTTGTTCTAGTTGATCACACAATGTCTCACAGGTTCACGTCTTAAAGGTTGTGACCCCAGCTGCTGGTACTGTTATGGGAGGTGCTGGGAACTTGTAATAGTTAATCTTGATTGGATTGAGAGTTACAACACAGGATTTTGGTAAAGCACACCTCTGGGTATGTCTGTAAGGACCTTTCCAGAGGTAAATGGACCCATCAGGCTTTGATCTAATTAATCATTTGCTGTGGGACAATAGTCTTTTATCCTGCCACTTAATATTATTTTTAATAAAATGCTAATTGGCCAGTGGCTAGGCAAGAAGTATAGGTGGGGCAACCAGGCAGGAAGCAGAGGTGGGACAACGAGAATGCTGGGAAGAGAGAAGTGCAGTCTGCAGTCGTGACCCAGATGCAGCAGACTCAAGATGGGACTGCCTCGCCAAAAAAGGTACCAAGCCACATGGCTAATACAGACAAAAATTATGGGCTAATGTAAGTTATAAAAGTTAATAAGAAGCCTGAGATACTAGACCAATCATTTTATAATTAATGTAGACCTCTGTGTGATTTCTTTGGGACTTAACGACTGCGGGAACTGGGCAGGACAGAAACCTCAGTCAACAGTCATTGGCTTCATCCATTTAAGAATTCAAAATCTGAAGACCAGTGAGGCACGCCTGCAACTCCAGGACTGCAGAGGTCGAGGTAGGAGATAGGAGTTCAATGTCATCCTCAGCCTCAGGCCGAGCTACGAGAGACTCCCAGGTGACAGCACTGTAGAAGAGGCACCACATTACCCCTGTCTCTACTAAGGCCAGCAGAGGGACTCTTAGGGATTCTGCGTGGTACAATTTGTCAGTCAGAAAGTCCTGTTTTTGTACACACACACACACACACACACACACACACACACACACACAATCAGGACTTAACAAACCATAAACTAACTCCAAACATGGACCAAACGGGAAATACACCTGCTTTCTTGGAGACAGCTAGTGTCTCATCTTCTGCACAGATTTCCATCTTTTTGTGGTTGGATACACAAAACTTCTGATCTTGTGCTCAGATTCTGTAGTTAAAATGGTATTTCTAAACAAACTCTTTTTCCTCTCCCCCCCCCCTTCCCTCCTCTCTCCTTCCTTCCCTCCCAAGATCAAAGGAGGCATTTGGACCTTTAAGATAACATTCATTTGGAGAGAGATGGTAATATATAAGATTAATGAAAATTAACATAATCCCTCTGGGTAGGAGAGCTTTTGTTCAGTCGTTTGTCCTGCTGTTAATTATGCATTAGGTGGTGATAAAGGCTTTAAATCAAAGATGCCTGAAAAACCATTTAAATAATTTTCACCTAATTAGGTTCCCTGCCCATTCTCTTAAATCCCTCCCCAGTGCAGTTCTTGCTTTTGACGTGAACTTTGCAAGAGTCAGGGATCCGGAACTGCACGTGGAACAAGGAACCATTCCAGCTCATGAGCTCTGACCCACCAACCAATTCATTTTTTTTCAGACTGTAGATGGGAGATCAAAAGAAAGTTTATCGGTTTCTGTCTCCCTTTAGCCTGCCCGGCCAAACTCTGTGACAAGACACTATCAACCTTGAGGCTGAGAGAGCCCTACCTCTGGGAAGAACAGGGGAAGTGATGGGGGGAGGGATAGAGGGAGAGGAGGCCCAACAGAACACTGTTAGATTGTTATATCAGTGGCAGGAACCACCATAGAGCGTACAGTGAGCCTGTGAAAGGACCTGAGGTCAGAGGTGGCAGAGGCTGGATGGCTAAGAGAGCAAGCAGGTTGGTATAACCCAGAGACCCAGGGTCCTAGATTCCTGAAGGTTCCCTGACTTTGTTAATCTCTTTGAAACTGAGATACCTGCACATCTTAAAGGAACTGTTGGGGATGGAGTATGCTGGAGAGGCAGGAGGATGACAGGAAGATGGTTGGACAATGGGGATGGCGGGAGGATGGTAGGAAATGAGGAACAACAAAACCTCTCAGGACTTCTGCATCAAGAACCCCTTGGCCTGGGCCCAGGGCTATAGATCAGTCTTTATGGCATTTGCCTATCATGAAAGGAAACAGTGGATATGACCCCTGTCATCACAAAAGCTCTAGGGATGGAGGCAGGAGGATTACACATTACACAGTGAGTGGGAGGCAAGTTCCTCAGAGCCCCCAGGATCAGAACTCAGCCTTTTCTAGACCAGAGGCTTGTCGTCTGTCTTCAGCAACTGGGTGGCCCTGAGGGAGTCATTCTGCTTCTGAGACTCTTGGAAAGTCTATGATGCAGCATAGACTTTGGACCAGAGTCTAGGGGGAATCCCAGGCAAGACCGAAGGGCTCTGTCCCCTGCGGAGTCTGCTTCAGGCTTGAACCTTTTGCCAACCCTTGAAGCCAGAAAATATAAAATGGAGAATGAAGGAAAATTCCTACAATAGACACTTTCTCCAGCTTAATAAAGACCAAGCCTCCGGACAGCTCATGTGAAAACTGGAATCTTCCACATAGCTCTGCCCTTTCTTTATTCCAGACAGCTCAACCACTATGGACAGCAAGAGGTTTTCAGACATCCAGAGTCGCAATTATTTGGATATTTGTGGAACATGTCTGTTAATGATTTGGGATTCTAAGGACTTACTTTGAATTAATTCCTTTTTAAAGGGTGGTTTGGCTTCCCATGAAGGGGCAGACCCAGGATACCCAGCCTCCACCTCGCTCTAAATGAACTTTTTACAGGTTCCAGATGACGCCTGGCACCTGACAGGAGGGAGGCAGTTCCTAAGGTCAGTTGTAACCAGAGTTCCCTAGGCCACCTCTTCAGTCATGGGTCAGGAGGGGATGCCCTCCCAGGCATGTGTTTCAGTAATGCCTTTGAGGAGCCTCTGGGAGCCTCAGCAGGAACCTGCATGAAACTGAGTCCCCTAAGCTTGTGTCCCACATACGTAATCTCCTGCCTCCGAGGGAAGACCGGGTCCTTCAGAAGGCCCTCTGCCATTCTCGAGTGTGTGTGTAGCTAACTGGGCCATGGAAATACCTGTGCTTTGTCTATAAAGGCCTTAAGGTGTTTTGCCACGCAAACATGATAACCCATAGTCAACCCCCAGAACACACATAAAAAGACAGTCTCGGTAGCCATGCTTGAATTCCAAACTGTGGGGAGTCCCTGACATGGGGTTCTCTGGGGATCACTGGCCAGCCAACCTAACCTAATTGATGATAAGGAGACACGGACATGGCAAATCTTAGAAACCTGGCTGACCCCTGAGGAGAGGGGAGCTGAGTTCTGGAATGACTGGCAGTCTTTGTTCGCACCCTTCTCTGTATTAATCTTCTGTCTGGAGATGCGATATAAGACAGGTATTTAGAATGGCAGTCGGCTGTCTTCTCTGATTTCAGGCTTTCTGAATGAAGTGCGTTTTTAACATTCAAGTCCTTTTTCTGCTCATTGGCATCTGAGTGGCAGGCAAGGAGTGCTGCAGTCTCCCCAGTATACCTCCAGCTCTTGGGTCTATAGCAAAGATGCTACAAATGTGGGTGCACATGTCCCTTTGAGGGAACCCAAATGCAGGATTCTGGTTTGCTCTTTTATAGCCATCAGATTCCCATAGCAGTTGGCGACTTCGCATCGGCACCAGCAGGGCATGTGGGCTCAGCTGCTACTGTCTGCTACCGTCTCTGTGTTGACTCACACCCATCCTGATGGATGCGTAGTGCTGTCTCACTGTGCTTCGGTTCAAGCTTTCCCAGCGATGAGTGACACAGGGCAGCTCTTTGAGCCTGTTCCTGTGTGTGTCTCTTCCCCGGAGAAACATCTGGCTCTGCCAAACTTTTACTTGCATTAAACTGCAGAAGTTCTTTGCTCTGGATACAAGACTCTTGTTAGATATCTGACTTCCATGTCCATCTCTGGGTTTCCCAGCAGCGTTTCTGTTTACTGTGACTCAGTGCTACCTAGCACTCCCTCTGGTTCCTGTACTTGGTTACCATTCCTGCCTCTGTATTTGTTCACTGGCCCCACCTCATGAAATCCTCTTCCTTTTCCCAGGCTCTGGCTAAGTCCTCTTTGCTCCCAAGTGTCAATTTAAATGCTGCCTCTGCTTGGAAGCCTTCTCTGATAGTCTTAGCCCTAGAAAGCCTCTGATAGGATCCTAGCATCCTAGGATGCTGGGATCCGTGCATTACCACTGAGTTCCAAGAAAAGAAGGGCTTCCCTCTGTCAGGATCCTTCTCCAAGTGCTTCACAATTGTCTGTTTGCATGTCGGTCCCTCCCACCAACACACACAGACACCTCTGACTGGATTTTTTTCACAACAAGGGGTTGGATTTTCCATTCCATTAACCAAGCACAGAGGCTGGCATATGGAAGGTTCTCAGAGCTGATGGAAACAAGCTAGTCCCGGGGTTCCAGAGATTTTTTATTATGAGGACTTCTCACCCATCTTTGCCTGCTAGAAATTGTTTCCGTGTGTGTCAGTCGAGACTGTGACAAGACAGCCAGGCTTTAAAATACATATGTCTGGTCTTAATACAGTAGCGACAACAGTTTTTCCATCTACAGTACCGGAGGTTTAGCTGAGTTTTGGGAATTCTAGTTTCCCCGTCCCCTCACAGGCTCCATGGTCCATATCCTAGAAGTACTAGCCATTTGAACAGTGGGGAAATTCTCAAAAGTGGTTGTGATTTGAATGTGATGTCTGTCACAGCAGGCTCATATATTTGAATGCTTGGTCCCCAGCTGGCTGGTGCTGCTTGTGAAGGTTTGGAACCTTACTGGAGGAAGTCAGTCACAGGGGGCAGCCCCACTTCCTGTCTACTGTCTTCTTCCTCACCGTAGATAGGAGGTGACCCATACCCTCCCCTCCTGATACTTTCCATCTTCCCCACCATGGAGGTCTGTGCCACTCAAACTGTGAGTGAGCACAGGCCCTTGCAAGCTGCTCCTTGTCAGGCTTCTAGCCACACAATGGGAAAAGTGGCTGACAGGGAGGTGGAAAGCCAGTAGCCCAGTGACTCCAACACTGTGTTCCAAAGCTCTGGCTTCAAAAATCCCACCCCATCTGCCTTCATTGCTGTCTATTGCTGTGAAGAGACACCATGACCAAGGTGACTCTTATAAAAAGCATTTGATTGATTAAAGTTTTAGAGGGTTAGCCCATTGGCATCATGGTGGGCAGTGTGGCAACATGGTAGACAGTGTGGTGCTGGAGAGGTAGCTAAAGGCTTTATATCCTAATCTGCAGCCAGAAGGGAGGGAGGGAGGGAGGGAGGGAGAGAGAGAGAGAGAGAGAGAGAGAGAGAGAGAGAGAGAGAGAGAGAGAGAGAGAAACACAGAGAGACAGAGAGAGACCCTGACCCTGGGCCTGGGCAGGGCTTTTGGAACCTCAAAGCCTACTCCCAATAGCATACCTTCGCCAACAAGGCCACACTCCCTAATCTTTTCCAAGCAGTTTCATCAACTGGGGATTAAGTTTCAAATACATGACCTTATGGGGCGATTCTCATTCAAACTACCACACCATCCATTCCAAAGTGGACCTGGCTTTGCTAGCCCCTGGTCCAGCATAAGAACTGGGAGAGATGGTGGCTGTGGCAGTCAAGCTCTGGCCCACCACTTCATTCTTTCTTCCCAAATCAATATTTCCCATCCTCCCTTGCAGGAAGGCTGACGATCAAAAGGCTAAATGATAGTCAAAGAAATAAGAGTGAGATGTGAAAGCTACTCACCCTTGTGCCTAGAAGGTACAGTTATGCCCTGACCTTTCTTCCTGAGCCAACTTTAGCAGCAATGTATTTAAGCCTATGACATTCTGAGGTGGAAGAAGCCTCAATATCCCTATCACCACTTTCAGGAGAGCACTGTGTGCAACACGGATGAGGAAGAAGCCGGTACTGGATAAGTCCCCAGGCTTATTGTCTCTCTGCCCAGCCTAGCCTGTCTTGACTAACGCAAACGCTGGGCGGTTGGACTTCATCTGCCAAGGGACTTTCTTTTGGCTCAGAGAACTCAAAGACTACTCAGAGAAAGCAGCACCTAGAGAGGTGACAGATCCCTTGTGCCTCAGATTTCAGAGTACGCTGTGGGAGGCTGGGGAACAGAGAGGATTCAGACATAGAAGTACAAATTTAAGTTCATGGGAGAGGCGAGGCAGAGCTGACAGCCCAAAGAGGGAAAGCAGGACATACAAACTGGGTCCTTCCTAGCCTCTGGAGCAGCATGCTGTGTCTTCATTTGTAAAGCTCTTAGTTATCAACAATAACAGCATACTTCGTGCTGCCGGAAGAATCCGGTGATAAGTGTGTGACATACTCCATGTTCTAAAAATCTGGGTATCATCTTTTCCCTGTAGACATCAGGTCTCTTCCAGCCCTGTGTGGGGATGGCAGAACCATGAGGGGCAAGAGATGCTTTTCCACTGGGGAAGAAGAAGATGGCTGCACACCATTGTATTCTGCTGTAACTGGGCTTGTTTCTATGTCACACAAGAAACTGACCCAGAGAGGCTCCATCACTCCCCCAAGACCATCTCTTGAGAAGGAAGGCAGAAACTCAAAAGTCAGCAGCATTGCTACCTGCTTGAGGCTTTCCAAGTGCCCGTCTTCCAGGAAGGGATGTCTCATGTGTGTAAGGGGATCTCTGTGCTTCCTGCTGCTCTCCCTGATGCGTGCTTTCTGCCTTCCAGTACACCCATCTGCCTTTGTTTGATGTCCCAGGCATGCATCCACCTCAGGCCCTTTGCACTTGCTGTGCCCTCCCCCAAAATGGAATTTTCTCCCCTCCTCCCGGCAACCCAGGGCTAGCCATGTCCCTTTATTCCCAACTCTACTCAAATGCTGCAGAGAAGCTGCCTGGTCTACAAGAGCCCCTCCCTTGCTCTGCTTGTCTTAGTCATACCCATTAATTGCCATCCATGACTGTGGCTGGGTCTGACTTCTGTTTCCTTTTGCTGCTATTTCAAATCAAGCATCTTGTCAGCCGAGATGCTGGGTGTCATATCAACTCTCGTTTGCCTCACACTTAGAACCGCTCCATATGCTGTAGAGCTTCATTAAGTATTTTTGGAGCAAAGGGATGGCTAGGAAGAAGCACAGATGAGCCTACTGTGAAGGCTGTTGTCATGGTTGCTGGGAAGGCCCACTGTTCTCCTCCCTGGTGAATGACAGAGAAGCAGAGCTACTGGGCTCCAGCTTGTGAACTTGAAAAGAAACAGGAGGACTCACCTACGACTGGGGAGGCTGCCTTGGGCCACAGCCTCTGGTTATGGAGTTGCAACCTTGATTTACTGGGCCCATCCCTCACTGAGCTGCTCAAGCCTTCTTTATAGCATAAAGTTATCCCCTGAACCCGAAAGCCCTAGTAACCAGGTGGACCTCACATTTGGATTTGGACATGCTAGAGGGGTCCTGAAGGTGCAGAACGTGATGCTCAGGTCAAAACTAGCTTGTTTGTTGTGGCCTTTCACTTTTCTGTTCTTTTTCTGTCTTTGAAAGAAGCCTGGAACTCTGGCTGTGTAGGCTAGACTGGCTGGCCAGCACAGAAACGACAACACATGGCCACTGGGCTCCACTTGGTTTCCACATTGAGACATGACTTTGACCCACAAGCTTGGGGAGTCAGCACTTCATCAACTGAACCATCTCTCCAGCTCCAAGTCCTTTTAGGACAAGGCTTGCCCACCGTGGAAGCCCTTAGCGTGAGTCTGGTGAACCTGCTCATCGTGCAACTGGATAAGCAGCAGCTCCGGGGCCTTCACGGGCAACATGGAGATAGATGCTCCAGGTAATGTCCTAGAGACACTGTGAGGAATTGTGCCAGGGTGGATTCCAGTGCAGGAAGAGCACTTGCCGTTTCTCCAGGAAGTTCCTGCTCCCTCACAGAGAGGAGATGGGTTTCCATTCAGTTAAATTTGTGGCAGCTTTCCCCTCCTGTCTAGGGAAGGAATGTGTTCTCTGGGCCCTGTGGCCATGGGATGTCAACAGATTCACCTTACCAGCAGGACACTGGGGAACTATAAAGAGCGCACTATGATCAAATTCTTCTGTCCCCGGCTGATCAAATTAAGTGGATTCTTCTCATTTTAACCAAAGCTGCCCTCCATTCTACAGCAACCTGTGAGAAGAGGGATAGGACTGCACGGCTCTCACTGCAGTGGCACACGGAGGCATATTCTATTAATCCTAGCCATGTCCATTTTCACAGTGGCTCAGAACATGCTATCCTGCGTTCCTGCATGAAGTCCCTGCAGAGTGAGGATGCAGGGCAGGCAAGAGGTAGCTCTGTTCTCTGTAAATATCCATCCAGTTTTACATTTTGACTAAGCATATGCTGGATGCCAGGAATAATCTCAGTCTGTAGTTCGTTTTTCTTTTAAACTCTTTGGGGGCTTGTCACCCAACTCCCAAATACTGAGAGACTTATTCTTAGTTATGAATGCTCAGCCTTAGCTTGGTTTGTTTCTAGCCAGCTTTTTTTTTTTTTTAAACTTAAATTATCCCATCTGCCTTTTTTTTTTTTTCTTTTTGTTTTGTTTTGTTTTTCGAGACAGGGTTTCTCTGTGGCTTTGGAGCCCTAGGCTGGAACTAGCTCTTGTAGACCAGGCTGGTCTCGAACTCACAAAGATCCGCCTGCCTCTGCCTCCCGACTCCTGGGATTAAAGGAGTGCGCCACCACTGCCCAGTTCCCATCTGCCCTTTGCCTCTGGTCTTTTTCCTTTCTCTATTCTATCTATTTACCTTTCTTCACTTTTTACTGCATGGCTGGCCGTGTGGCCGTGTGGTCGTGTGGCTGGGTGGCTGGCCCCTGGTGGCCTCCTCTCCTCCTTTTCTCACTCCTCTCTTCCCCCAGCTTAGAGTTCTCTTCCTATTTTTTCTCTCTGCCCTGCCTATCCCTCTCCTGCCTAGCTATTGGCCATTCAGCTCTTTATTAGACCAATCAGGTGTTATAGACAGGCAAAATAACACAGCTTCACAGAGTTAAACACACGCAGCATGAAAGAATGCAGCACATCTTTGCATCACTAAACACATATTCCACATCAGTCAACCTCAGGCTGGCCAGGAAGAGATGTGTGGGCAGACAGTGGAACACGTCTGCTGGGTGCCAGCATGTGTATATCACTTTCGTTCAAGTCGGAGTGTCTTCCTCCTGGATCCTGGTGGCAAGGCCCTATGCAGCTGATGGATATAAAGCCTTTATTCAGATTCTAGAGCCCACTCTCTTCCTGACTCTACTGACGCCTGTGATATGGGATGTGTGACCACCATGCTGGCAGCTGGACAATGAAGGGGTTGTGTGATTTTGAACAACGTCTATGGACTGATGCACCAACAGACCAAAGAAATGACTCGTCTAAGTCTAGTCATGTCTATCAAGGTGAATCAATGAGACTATGGGAGGTTATTTCAGAAGCATGGATAACTTAACTGTCCACTCCAGCATGAGGGATGACTCATGAAAGGAAAACAATGTCCCTGGAGCACCCTGCCTAGCTTGAGACAGCTCCATCAGAGTGATTCTTCTTCCCAGAGAACACTGAAGAGGGGCCCTGTGGACCTTGTTACTGTCTGATTTCCTGGACCTGTATCTTATGGGCCTCTTTCCTTTCTCCAGGAAGGAATGTCTTGACACCATACAGAGCCTTGCAGAAGGCTCCCTGGAGCAGTGGAGTGCAGAGCTGATTCGGAGGCAGCAGAGGCAGGTGAGAGACAAGGAAGATAGACAGGTGGAGACTGGGAGAGACACACTTAGCACTACCACCCTCCTAGAGTAATACTGAGGCTCAGAGGAGCCTGGTCCACGCACCCACATCCATTTCTCAGGTCATCTCCTCCATGTTTATCTGGATATCATAGAATTCTGGGACTATCTGCTCCTCAGCAGTCCTTTGGGGAAGCTAGCACGCATGCCCATGTCTTATGATGTTATTGAGAACATTGCGAAAACATTGATGGGGCTGAGAGTATGATTCGCTTCTGTAGTCCTTGCCTGCCCTATACAAGGTCCTGCCTTCCATCCTTAGCAGGACTGATAAATAAACAGTAAAATCCAATTTTCAACTCTACCTCAGAGCTTTCTGTAAATGAAAGGGTTCTTATTACTCAACTTGAACCTCGTGATGCTTTCTTAGAATATGATTTTGTTGGACTCATCTCCTCCCACCAGGCAATGTTAAGATAAATGACCCAACTTAGTAGACAGCTAGAAGAAAGATGAAATCAATGCCACTTCTGAAGTGGTCAGTCAGAGGGTTAGCATGTTCTCATCACTCATCATGTTGAGTGTCTTTCATGTATGATGCTCATGCATGGACACACGAGGTTCCCCAATAAATGGGAAACTACAAAAGTTGAGACTATGGAGAGATCAACATGAGGGAGAGACACAGACCCAAGGAGTGGAACTGAAAGCCCGGATGTGAACTCTTAACATTGTAATCAAATTTATCTTCAACAAGTGTGCCTGTGACATCCTATGAAGAGACAATTGTCTTTTCAGCACAGGACAACTGGAAATCCACATTCAAGAGAATGAATTTGGACCTCCCTACCTCACATGTAACAGAAATTAACTCAAGAAATACCAATGGGTCCAATGTAAGAGCTAAAACTACAAACTACATAGAAAAAACCCTTAACTATAACTTGTATGACCTCAGATTGGTGTCTTAGATGACATTTAGCAAACAAGCAATTAAAGGAAAAAATGGAAAGTTGTATGGCCTCAAAATGTAAGCTTTCCTACACCACATGACACTACAGGGAGTGAAGACACCGTCCGCACAACGGGAGAAAATGTTTTTGCACATCGCATATTCCATAAGGGTCTAAGGGTCCAGAATGCATAAAACATTCCCATGAGTCAGCAATGGAAGCAGATCTTCCAGCTAGGAAAGGATCAGAAAAATCAGTTCTTTAAAGAAGAAATGAAAATGATAATCATCGTAAGGAAGGGCACTCAACATGGCTACTCATGAGGGAAATATAAATTAGGAGCTAGCTAGGCCACCTAGCAGAGGAATGGCTATTATCAAGGAGACATGTTGGTGGGGACTCTAGCCCTGGGCTGCAACACAGCAACAGCCACAGCTCCCTACTATGCCACGCGGCTTGCAGGGACAGAACTCAATTAGGAGCTCCCTGGGGACTCTAGCCCCCTGCCTCGCATAAGGTTGAAGGGAGCAGGTCTCAACCAAGTGCTGATACCATTGTGGTGAGCAGGTACAAGGAGGGGAGGTGAAAGAGAGAGAGAGAGAGGTGGAGCGGTTCACAGACTGGGGAGAGAGGCAGATCTGAAGAGGCGAGGGTGGTAAGGGACAAGCTAATGTGAATGGTCTGCTAGCCACTGAGTTCATTTCCGGGCCTGGACTGCTGTCAAGGGCCAGCCTTGAGACTCTGAAGCAGCCGAGGGGGCATGAGGTAATGTCTGTGGCTCCTATCATCACTGAGAGCCATGCAGAAGTCAGTGGTCTGGTCACCAACTGGAGCCAGATTAGTGTCTGAGGCCCATGCTGCCATGTGGGCTGGGCCCATCTGACTGGCCTGCACTGTTACCTGGGGCCATGGTGGCATCCAGGTTTGGACTGCTGCTGGGGTTGCAACGAGCTCCAATGTGCTGCTGGTGGGTTGTGATGGGGTAACTCCTTGGGAAAGCCATTTGACATTTCCTCCAAGACTTCCGCATAACAACAGGCCCATGACCCAGCGGTTTCACTCCTGGATGTGTACTGCAGAAAACTGGCAGCCAAAGTCTCGGTGAAGTCGCACAGCAGTGTCCTTTCTCTTAGGAGTTGTGCTTCCAGTCTGCACCACCTGCCACAGTCCTGCGTGTTTCAACACCTGCTCCCACCTGCTGCTGCTGCTTTGGGAAGTTCTAGAATTGTTGGGAATTGGTGTCTAGCAGGAAGTATCAGGTAATTGGTGATAGACCCTTGTGGGTATTTTGTCCCTGGCTGCTTCCCATTCCCCTCTTGATTTCCTGAGCCACCAAAGTGTGAGCAAGCACACCACAAGTTTCTACCACCATGGACAGAGCCATTCCAGACACCAAGCCTTCTCTCCCATGATGAGGTACACCCCTAAAACTGTGCTAGCCAAAAATAAATCCCTCTTCTCCATGGGAACCTCTTTCAGATATTCCGTCACCACCACAACAAAAATAACTAATACACTAGACAAAGAGCATATGTAATTTATATGCCATTGAAGGTGGACGGATGGACTTACAGAAATACAGAAGTGATGTATCCAACACAATAGAGTTACATTCAGACATAAAGAGGAACGGAATCCTAATACTTGCCCACATGTGGATGAGCCTTGAAAATGGGTCAAGATCCCACTGTCCCCAGAGTCAAATGCCCCTCCTGGGACATTTAGGGCTGGATATCTCCTACCTTCTCATGCAGAACACATCTGTATCCTAAATAAACACCAATCAAGAAAATTCCTGGCATCACAGTAAGCTGCAGCATACCTGGTGCCAGAACATAGGTAGGTAGGACCCTCCTCATGCTGGTTCCTTTTGGAGACAGGAGACCTAAGGAGACACACTTTGCTGATGTTTTGTTAAGCATCCTGTCCACACCTGGGCTGGGGGCCCAGGATCTGATTAACTCCTTACTTAGGAAAGCAACAGCCCCATTGAGGAGCAGCTAGGAAGCAGTGCTGAATTCAACATGGTGTAGCAGGTTCAGCTCTTTAGCCTATCTCTGTTGCTCAGAAGCAAGCCATTCACAGCTCTGAGTCTAATCACATTCAGTGTGAAGTCCTCTATGAACATGGTACTTAGGCTGCCAGGGAACCAGAGCTTTCTGGGTGGGTTTTCATACCAAGTGAAGGATGCCCAGGGTCGTGAGCTTAGAGACTGGGTACTGTGGTATAAGAGAAGCCACAATAACACCCTTGAAGAGCTCTCCCTCTCATGGCACTGGTTTGTATCTGTCACTACTACATTCATAGTTAGCCCCTCTACATCTGAGTTCTGTGGTCATAGCATCACCTAACTGTGGATCAAAGATTTTCAGGGACTGGGAGAGTGGGAGGGTGGAGATGGAGGAAGGGTTTATATTGGAGAAGGGAATAAGATATTTACATTAAGGGAGTCATTTTAGGATTTGCAAGAGACTTGTCTCTAGAGGGGATTCCTGGTGTCCATAGGGATATCCCCACCTAGGTACTTAGGCAGCAAAGAAGAGGGTGCCTGAACTGGCCTTGTAACATAGGTACATTGATGAGTATCTTGAGCATTACCATAGAAACTTCACC
>JAQHUG010000389.1:340131-355481 GCA_028555095.1 Dicrostonyx torquatus | reverse complement strand
GCAGGGTGGGCAGGGTGGGCAGGGTGGGCAGGGGAGCAGGGTGGGCAGGGTGAGCAGGGTGAGCAGGGGAGCAGGGTGGGCAGGGTGAGCAGGGTGGGCAGGGTGGCCCAGCTCTCCAGCAGCATCCCCTGAGGATGGCTCATAGGGAACTAGGATGTTCCACTCACAGGCTGGCAGGTTGATGCTGGCATGATGTTCTGGGTTCCTGCTCCTCTCCACAGGCTAACACAGGTTCTCTCACCTTGATAGATAAGCTCCAAGGCCCAAAGGCCAAGAGGTAGTAGAGGAGACTGCCTCTTTCTTAAAGCTACAGGCCTGCGTTACAGGCTTGGTCCTATAGTAGATAAGGGAAGTTACTGTGGGCCTTTAAGAGGCAGAGCCTAGGGTGGAGCTTCCTGGCTCTGAGCACTTAGTTCAACACATTCCCTCCCATTCGGCCCAGTACCTCACCAGCTGCATAACTCAATGTGGGTGTTTGATCTCAGAAGGTTTCTCTCCTTTATAAGTGAACAGTCCCTGGTATTTCTCTGTAGTGTGTTGTAGGAGGAGCGGGCCTGCTTTTCGTCCAGGCTGCCCAGCTAGCTTAACCTCTGAAATAATCACACAGAAATTGTATTAATTAAATTACTGCCTGGCCCATTATATCTAGCCTCTTCTTGGCTAACTCTCACATCCTGATCTAACCCATTTCTATTAATCTGTGTTCACCACGAGGTCGTGGCTTACCAGGAAAGATTCTAACTAGTGTTAGTCTCAGGCAGGAGCTTCATGGCGTCTCTCTGTCTCTGCTTTCTTCCTCCCAGAATTCAGTTCTGTCCTCCCCGCCTATCTAAATTCTGCCCTATCAAAAAGCCAAGGCAGTTTCTTTATTAACCAATGAAAGCAGCACAAATACAGAAGGACCTCCTACTCAGAGTGATGTCAAGCTTACTGGAAGAGCAGCACATACTTAAGGCCCTCTGATGACATTTCTGACCCATGCCTCAAGCTCTGGTCCCTGACTTCATGACTGCACTCAATATGCACAGGATGGAAAGACTTCGTGCAAGAGGGATGTTTGGGCTCAATCCTAAAGGAGGAGTGGTCAAAGTTCCCATGAGTGAAGGCACAGAGGGGACTCTTCTCCTAGCCTGCCAGAGCTTCGTACCTGTGTGTGTGGTCACTGTGCACACCCATCTTCCAGAAACGTATTCTACACACCTAAGAGTAAGGGCTGCCCTTAGGCCCCCAAACAGCCCATCACGTTCTGATACCCATGCCTTGCCGGTGCCTCTGTGCTGCGTCCCCAGTGACCTGACAGGGGCAGCGGGGAAATGGAGAAAGGGCAGACGTGCACACAGGAAAGTTGGGACCAGGTTGGCTGTGCTCCCTGATGGAGCTGCACCAATTGCAATGCCTGGGAATCTCACCGTGTTTATTACGTAAACTCCTCCGGGGAGGGAGGAGTTGGCTAGTTCTAGTGGAAAGTCTTGGTAGGAGAGCAGTCTCAGGTTGCAGACACTGGGGAAGAGGAAATGCCAGTTGCCAGTCCCTGCATGCACAGTCAGCATTCACACTCAGAGCTGAGAAAGGCTTCAACATTCCTCTGAACCTCACCCTGGTGCTGGAGGAGACTTTGCCATCCCCCAGGCCAGGTCACTCAAGGCTTCCTTGCCATTGCACACCACTGCTTTGCCCCCCCTCACCCTTCTACTTCTCACCCCAAGTTGGTTTCAGCCACGTACCCATGGTGCAAAGCACCAGGGATATGGTGTCTGGAGATGGGCTTTAGGGAATGACTGGGGCATAAAAATGGAGTTCTTGTGGAATTAGGACCCTACAAGAGACCCCAGAGGAATGCCGCACCCCTTTTCCAGAAAGATGAGGCTGTGAACCAGGAAGGAACTCTCAGCCACACTGAATCATCTGAAGTCCTAGTGGCTACAACTCTGAAAGTACATTTTACTGCACATGAGCTGGCCAGTCTGTGGTGTTTTTGTTACAGCAGCCAGAATGGCTAAGACAGACCCAGTCTCAGAACCTGGCCTCAGGCTCTCTGTTTTACACTTGAGATTTGATTCTTGTAAGCACTCAGAGAGGACTCACAGCCAGGTGCCACAGAAGCAGGGAAATAGAGGCTCAGGATTGTATGTAAGCACGTCCCACAATTGGTAAAGGGCAGGCTCGGCTTGGAGAACAAGCCTGCCCACACTCTTCAAAGCATGCCTGGGTCCAGCCCCAACTGCTTCTTTCAGGAGCCTTGAGTTCAACTCCCAGCCCAGACACCTCTGCTCCTTTTGTCTCTAATGAATCAATTTCTCCTCCTTTGAGCCACAATTTATAGTCTCTAATTTGGGGGTTCTGGCAGCCAAGTGGGAGCTTTCAAAGAAAGCTTCTCCCATCGCCCGCCTTTGATGCCAGGCAAGTTCAGAGGGCATCAAGCCTTTTTAAAAACAAAGGATAAAATTCCAAGCAATGTAGGCTGGACCAGGGTTGTAAATCCGCAGGATGTCAACTCCAAGTCAAATACAGTTCCCAGGAATACGGTTCAAATATCAGTTGGTGGAAACAGTTGGAGCTACCCAGTATTTACAAACACAGCTCACCCCATAAAGTCCCCTGTTGACGCCACACTGCATACACCTGGGAGGCCGTTTTCAAACCATCCCATCTAATTGGATGTGGCTGCAGTGAGCTTTGTTGGAAGTATGCTACTCATTTTGAACTTTTGTGTTTGGGAGGAAATGTGATTGAAGCTTAATCCAATTTTCTAACGCTCAAAACCAGCGACAAGAAAAACAGACAGGCATGAAGGAACAATGGCGGGAGTTGCCTTCCCAAAGGAGGCTGGCCAGGCTAGCTTGCCTAGCTGCAGTGCTCTAGCCCTGTATTGCTGTATTGCATTAGGCCTCGGGCATGAGAGAAAGCCCGGTCAGAAAGACTGCTCGCAACTAGCCAGGGGATCCCAGGCACTGGTCGGCCTAGCCTGTCCTGTAGGAAGACATTGCAACTCTAACTGGCAGCCGGAGGACACAGACATGTAAGCAGTGTGTTCATGAGCCCTTGCCTCTATTACCAGTGACTGCAGTTTACCCACTGCCACTCCGATCCACACAGACCTGTCTAGAGAAGCCTAGTAGTAACACACCCCCGGGCCTTTTCTTGCAGCGCTGAGAAGATGATCTCAGGCATGAGCCGTCAGTATTACAGAATGCACCGAACTGCTAGGGCGTTCAGCAGGTTTGGTTCTTAAGTTCAGCTTTGATCTGTGGATCTTCCGCTTCCTGTGCTGTGATGGTTAGCTTTAACTGTCAGCTAAAATCACTGGGAAATTACTCAGTGAGAGACTATTTACATGGAGTTGGTCTATGAGAATATCTGTGGGGTACTGTGTTGAGTTAATTGACTGGTAAAACCAGCCCACCATGGGGGGCACCATTCCCTATGTTTAGTGAGTCCTGAGCTATATAGGGATGGAGCACGTGGCTGAGGACAAGCAAGGAAGTGAGCATTCCTGTATTCACTTCTGTCTGCTTCTAACTATGTGATGTGGCCAGGTATCCAGGTATCTCAAGCTCCTGCTGCTGTCATGCCCTGGCAGTGATGGACTGTCACCTGGAAATGTGATCTAAACAAGCCCTGTCTCTGCCGGCAGAGGCAGGAGGATCCTTGATTTTGAGGCCAGCCTGGTCTACAGAGTGAGTTCCAGGACAGCCAAGGTTACATAGAGAAAAAAAAAAAAAACAAGCAAGCAACAACAATGACAAAAACAAAAGTCCAAGTCCTGTATCTCTTGTTTCTTTTTGTCAAAATAGTTTATCCCAGTGACAGAAACAAAGTAGGACAGAAAGATTTATGGAAGCCTGGCCCCATGGTTTGTTGGAGTTCACTTGTATATAACTTTGACTTTGAGTTTGGGTGGGAGGGGTGTATGGTAGAATTCTTCATATCTTCTGAAAGCTAGGTCATAAAGGAACACAGGTTCCACCGGGTTCTTTTGGGATACTGCGCAAAATTTTGCATATCCTTCAGAGAGAGCCACAAAGGAAGAGCCAGGCCCTGTGCTCCCAGCTCCAGCCCAGCCTGGAGCCGTGTGACATTCTCACTGTCCACTCATCCATGTCATTGTGGAGCACAACAGGCATGCTTTTGCTCATCCCCCACCCAAAGATTTCAAAGAAAAAGAAATAATTTTGTCTTTTTTTTTTGAAGCTGAGGAATGAACTCAGGGTAAGCAAGCTCTCTACCACTGAGCTAAATCCCCAACCCTGAAAAATAAATGATAATAGTAGCTACAAGTTACTGAATTTGAGGGTGTTTTGTTACGGCAGATACCCACAAAAACGTGTTCTGTTCTAAAACAAAAAGATGGACTTTGTTTTTGTTTTATTTTGGTTTTTTCTTCAGAAGACACACACAGAGAGAAATGTCTTTTAATTACTTTTGAACACAGACATGTGAGAAGCCAAGACCTGGAGCTACCTCAGCCATTTTCCAGCCACGAGGAGAGTCAGTGAATGTGCTAGGAAAGAAAAGTGTAGAAGGTCCTTCTGTATTTGTGTTGCTTTCATTGGTTAATAAAGAAACTGCTTTGGGTCTGGTGATAGGGCAGAACTTATGTAGGTGGGGAGACAGAACTGAATTCTGGGAGGAAGAAAGCAGAGAGGGAGAGCTGCCATGGAGCTGCCAGGTCAGACATGTTGAATCTTTCCCGGTAAGCCACGACCTGTGGTGGCTTACAGATTATTAGAAATGTGTTAAATCAAGATGTGAGAGTTAGCTAATGAGAGGCTAGAGATAATGGGCCAGGCAGTGTTTTAATTAATACAGTTTCTGTGTGATTATTTTGTGTGTGCTAGCCGAGTGGCCGGGACAAAAAGCAGACCCGCATCCTCCTATTACAGAAAAGGAAGCCAAGCCTCAGCCTTTGCTGGCATTGCTGAGGCGCTGGGCCCACCAAGCTCTGAGGTCTGCACCATGCTCCACCAGCTAACAGCTGGTCATGCCAGCCAAGGAGGAGGAACATCTCTTCCTGTCAGCAAACACAACCTGACCCATTTGGTGGCTGCTGTGCTTCTTTCTATTTACTTGGGGGGAAAAATCCTAATAGATAATGCCACTTGTTTTCTTTTTTTTCTCTTTTGCAATGTTGGGGATTGAACCCAGGTCCTTGGGTATTCTAGGAAAGAACTCTTATCACTGAGCTATGATCCTAGCCCCAAAGTCACAAACTTTTGACCAAGGGCAGTGGGGGCCAGGTGGGGTGGAGCTAGTAAAGTTAAAAAAAATTCTCAAGGTTGTTTAGAAGAAGTGGGAGCAGTAGGATTCTGGCTCCAGTAGTCCACACCCTAAATATCACCCCCGTCTCCTGGCTATGGTTGAGGGAAACACAAGTTGACAGGGAGGCAGAATCCTAGGGCTGACTTCAGACTCCTAGGTCAGTCACTGTATGGCCTTGAAAAATTACCTCATCTCTGGTTTTTAAGCCTCATGAGGATTCTGGGAGCTCCAAGCCCCCTTCAATTTGCTGTAGCAGGAACAATTTGGGGGTACATTATATGGGAATGATGTTCATGTTCTTTGTCTTACTGTATATGTGTTTGCGTGGAACCCCATCCTGTTTTAGAGCCACAGTGCATAGGGGATAGAGGGAGATTAACCTGGGGAAGTCTTTGCTAGATGGGATAGAGAGTAAAATAAAACTCACTGGATTGGCTTCTCCAAGGAGAGGGAGAAGGGGAAGGCAAGGAGATGAGATGAGCTCTCGCCAGGAGCCAGCACCAAGCCCATGACTCTGAGGGGGAACTGTCTAAGAATTTGTGATCTGTGCAGCACCAGACTCATGTTCTACTGCTATGGAGGGCGCACAGGAAGCCATGAGCCCCAGGAGAAGCTGCACAAGGTATATCCTATAGGACCTGAAGCTGTAGGAAGAATCCTGCCCGAGGAGGATGCCCATCCTCGCCATCAAGAGGCATTTGGAGGTTCCCAAGTACTCTGGGAAGCTGGGAGAGGGCAGAGGGACAGCAGAGGCAGAAATCAGGAGGGATCCATAGAGTTCAGGGCTCTTAGGGCAGACGCTAATGACTGCAATTCTTTCCAGCAAGTGCCCAGATAAGGCTGTTGAAGGCCATCTGCCTATCACGGGATAACACACAGCATCTCTTCCATCCCAATGTCCTCTCCCCAGAGGACAAAGGCTGTGAAAAGGGTCCAACTGCAAACAGCAGAGTGAGCTGGCAGTTGGATTCCCCTCAGGCTGGTGGAGAAACCTGGGTGTTTCAGGGAAGTGGCCAGAGTGAGCTGTAGCTTAGGAACACCCAGATGCTCGGGAGAGGAGTGCGGTCTGACGTGTCAAGGCTGGGCTGTGAAACAGCACCAAAGAGGACTGAGAAGAACTCTGGCCCCAGGTCCCACTGTGAGGACAGCAGCAGGGCACAGCCAGATCCGAGACAGACCACAGTCTCTCCTGTCAGCTGCAGTCCCGGCAGAGTAAGTTACAAATCCCACGGCCGTTTTAAATAGTGCCCTGCTCTGGTAGAGCTCATAGGAGGACACACGCAGTCCTAGTCCACAAGGTCCAGGACATGGGGTGGTCCTTCATTTAGCTCCCACCACCCACCTGATGGTCATTCAGCTGGGTCAATTAGACAGAGAGAAAACCCTCTCCATGATGTGGATCCAGAATGGCGGGCTCTGAAGAATTGGGCCTGTTCCAATACTGTCCCACGCAACCGTCTTGCCAGCAACAACGACGCAGCACACAAGGATCCTTCTGCAGTATGCTTTAATGCTTCTTGAGAGGGAGAAGCATAAGCTTCCAGAGCGGAGACCCAGAGGCGGGGAAACCCTTCCCTTAAATAGAGGCTTCTCCTCGCCTAGGACGTGTCAGCCCCTGGTTGGCTGCAACCCATCACACGAGATGACGCCACGGGATAGGCGGGATGGGATGAGGTGGAAAAACCCTTTGCATATGCGCAATGCACCTGTTTATTAGTCGGGAACACAGGATATGAGCGCCATCTTATAATGGCGAATAGCGGGCGCGGCTCCCCACACAATACCACCAGAGAGTGCTTTCCTTGTGCCAGGAGGATTTGGGAAGCATCCAGTTTCTATGATCCTTGGTTTCCCCATTTGGGGAGGGAGGACCTCCTATATGTTAAGAGCTTGCCATAAGACCTAGGAGGTAACATGAGGAGACAGACAAACACAGGTGCCAGTAGCCGTCAAGCCCAGCGGTTGAGCATTCAAAGCCTCAGTTTTGTCATCTGCTAAATGGGTACATTCTTTTCCTGTCTCACAGATTCATTTACTGTCCTCTAGCGGAAGAAGCCAATCTCTGCCAGACACAGCTTTCAGTTCTAGAAATGGCGCCCAAACCCACAATGGAAGTGGCAGCTCTGGTCAGCTACCTGTCTCCGCTTGAATTCACCCTCAGAAACAGCACACAGTATCACAGCTTCTCTCCATACCTCACTGTTGGGCTTAGAGAGCCCACCCACGCCAGCTAACTAAATCCTGATGGGAATGCTTGGGTCAAAGCATGAGTGGCTCTGCCCCTTGCGCAGTGTCTCCTCTGACCTTAGTTATTAGTATGACGTCATAAGACCTCTCCAGGCTCCTTTCATTTCTTAAGACTCTTCGGCTATATACAGTTCCTCAGGGCCAGAGGCACCAAACCACTCCAGGATCCCCTGAGGTTAATATACTTACAGACACTCAGTGTGGCTGGGGTGAGAAGGCACACCATGCCTGCAGCCTCAACATCCTCGCATCCTGGGGATGTGAGGACCAGCCATAAGTGCACCGCTTTGTCCCTTCTGCCTCATGCAGCAAACTCTGGGAATGACTTTTTTGTTTGTTTTCAACATGTGTATACTTATGCTTGTGCTAAAATGCACACATGTGCGTGTGCACATGTGTCTACATGCATGTGTGTGCAGGCACATAGCATATACCTGCATGTGGAGGCCAGAGACCAACCTCAGATATCCTTCTTCAGGGAATATCCACCTTGTTTTCAAGACAGAGTCTCTCACTGGGACCTGAAGCTAGACCAACTGGTTAGCGAGCTCTGGGGATCATCCCATTCCCGACTCAGTGCTGAGATTATAAGTACATGCCACCAGATCTGGTTTTATTTTTATTCTCTTGTTTTTGTTTTTACACTATGGGCAGTGGGGATCAAACTCAGGTCCTCATGCTTGCATGGCAGACAATTTACCCACTAAACTATCTCCCCATGACTGGTGTTTTTTCTCTGTCAAACCAATTACATCCTCCAAGGCACTCAATTCACAAGCAAGTGAGTTAAAGAAATGTTCAGAGGAAGGCTCCAGTTTACACAAACTCAGAGGTGCCGGGCTGAGATTCCAAGGCGTCCAACAGATTCAGGTGTTAGCTTCGCTGGGATTCCACACGCATCACATGACAACACTGCTGTGATGAGTGAAGCGGCTGACAACTTCCCAAACCCCGCTGAGTAGAATACCCAGCTTCCTTCCACTCTCCCCTGAGACACAAATAAAAATACAGCACACGCCCACAGAGACTCTTTCTGAAAAGCACGGTACATCAATTCCCATTTTTGTCCAGCTCAGGAAGCGGTCTGCTTGTTTGTCTTAAGTCAGGGAACATGCTCCAGAAAATCACACAGAAATCTGATTTGTAAAAGGCAGATAGGGCTCCCACAAAGTCCTGTGTCGCTATCCCAGCCTTCCCCATTCCTGCTGGTACTCAGATTGTCTCCAGGTTTCTTCCACCAGAAGCCTTGTCAGTAAACATCCTGCTCCTTCCTCCTTACCTTCCGGGCTTTTCATTTCCCAGGGATGAGTTCCCACAAGAGGACTTGCTGGATCAAAGAAAATGTGATTTCCTACATGTCAGTAGACAGAGATTATATGGCCAGGAGGCCGGGCAATCCAAAAGAACCCAGGGATTGAGTCTCGGGCCCTCAAGGAAAACAGCACAGAATGATGCTCATCCAGTTCAGGCTGGGCAACCTTCAGACAGTGTGGGAACAAGAAGACCAGACCCGAGTCGCCAGGGAAGGCTGTGGCCAGGATCCTTCTGCACACAAGTACCAAACTTGGTGCTAGTTGCCTGGCTGGAGAGGACACAGACGAATGCTGCTCCAACTATTGGGGGCCATTATCCTGTTTGGGAAACGAAACCTGGCCAAGCTGCTGGAGGGCATGGGGCACTATAGGGCCAGGCCAATGCATCTGTCCTTAGCCTAAATTGTCACAACATACCCTGACCTTCCCACAAACCAGGTCCTCAGCCTTCCCAATGCCTATGTCCTGCTCTTTTTCCCCCTCCCTCCCTTCCCCATGGCATCCCTCCAAAGTCTGGACTGCAGACCTGGGTACCACTACTTGTCTTCCCTCTAGCCATAGGACTAGCCTCAGGCTGCTGAGATGTAAGGAACAGTAGCTGTTTGCCTGGACCTGGCTCAAAACATGTTCCATTTGCAGTAGCCTGCCAATGGCCACTCATACCCCACCGCACAGGAAGGGAAGACAGATTGGTAGCAGACATAGAATCCTTCAATGCCTGTGGCTTAGCTGGTCATCTGTGAAAGCCCTGAAACCAAGGACATGCCCTGTCCATGCATGTGCCCTAAGGGAGAACCTGGGCACACATAGTCTGAGGGATGATGCCCTGGTGCATAGAAGGGAGCCACAGTGAATCGAGGCCCAAAATTCTAAACAGCTTTGGGGGCTGCCCTATGTGTCCAAGCTGGTTTACTCTGGTTTCCAAATCAGTTTTCAGCTGTAAGTCCAGGCATAGTGGGAAGCCTTCAGTAACTCCCTACGTGCTCTACCCGATGATTCTGCTGCTGTCTGGAGCCAACTGTGTGTCAGGTGTGGAGAAACAGTGCTAAGCCAGTGCCCACCTTGAAGACCATCTGGTGAAAGTTGAGATACAGACATGTGCTCAGCACTTCAGGTCAACCTTGGCCTAGCGTGCTGCCCATGCTATATACCAGGGAGGCAGCCTGAAATCTCCAGTGGAGAAGACCTTGTCCCAGAGGCCACACTCACACTGTATAGGACATGTTGCTGGTGTTTAGAGATCTAAGAAAGTGCCCTAGATCCTCCCCCAGGACCTCCAGCTTCCCACCCTGAGCCGAATTAGAATTACAGTCACGAGTGCATCTGACATCTGCTCAGACCAATTCGTTATCATTAGGAAATGAATCCCTAATGGATTTCTGCAGCCATTAAGTCTGATTTACAGTAATGGTAATCAGGCACGGACGCTTGTGCTATCCCTTAATTAATAACAATCAAGGCAATCCCAGCACTTGGGGGATGGTGAGAAGTGACAGGGTGTGTGGAGAGGATCAGGCTCTGTGCTGCCACCTGAGGACACTCCCACAGACGCCTCTCAGGCCACAGTCAGGTCTGTGGGTTCCCGCAGCGGTGCAAGCCTGGCATCTGGACAGAGCTCATCCAGCCCACCTACCCCTTCCCCTTCCTCCATCAGCATCCCTGATCTTTTCCCTGACACCAGCCTCACCAGGCACACCGCTTCTGTCTATGCTGACCTGTCTTCCCTTCACCTTGGATGTGTTTGTAGCCTTCTCCTATCCTAGGTTGTACCTTGGCAGGCAGGTGGGTATGCCAGCTGGCCACACAGACCCAGACAGGGAAGAAAAGGAGCCGCTGTCACATGTGGGGCACTGAGGAGAACAAGAGAGCCAGATGAAGGGCTGTCCCAGCTGTGGGCTGAAGCGAACATTTTATGATATTAACATGCAAAACCACCCATTTCTCACTTTATACTGGTCACATTTTATAGTGACTCTCACACGAGTGCTGAGAGCTAAGTTTCATTCCCTCCATTTTGCAGGTGAGAAGATTTAGATGTGACAAGGTTGAATAAGCCCACTAGTCTGTCCCAAGGCAATGTCACATCTGCAATAGTCTAAAATTTGTGGCTTTGACAAAGCCCTTTATTCGAAGCAAAGCACTCCAGGAGACTCTTCTTTCTCTCTCCCACACAGCTGGTAACAAGTGACTCTCTGAGTCCCACCACAGAGGCTGCTCCACAAGCAATGTGGGCCTCCACCAGCACTGATGCTGCCAGGCACACCTGTCCCAGTCGGCCTGACCTGCCTGAAGAGCCTGGGTGGTTAAAGCAACAGAAACATTTTTCATGGTTCTGGAAGCTAAAAGTCCAAAGTCTGGGACCAGCATGCTAATGTCTTGCTGGATCCTCTTCCCATCTTGACAATGGCCACCTTCTTGTTGCATCTTCAAATGGTAGAGAGGAAAACAAGCTTGCTGTCTGAAGTGTCTTCTTAAAGGGCCATTAATCCCATTAAAAGGGAATCAGATCTCATCTAACCCAATTGCCTTCCAGAGGCTCTATTTGCAAATACCACCCCACTGAAGGCCAAGACATGAATTTTGGAGAGAACAATTCAGTCTCTGGGTCCCACGAAGACCACCGGTGATGCCTAGGATGATATACCTACCCCAGAGGGACAAGTTACTAAGAGCAGAATAATAGTGACTGTGTGTTAGGACCACTTTCTGGACTCAAACCCTGGTAGACCACCTTTCTATGACATCAATTTTCCCATCTGAAAATGGAAATGCTTCTGATATCTTCTGCAAGGGCTTGTCATCTTGTTCAAAGAATTGAAGAAGTTAACACGAATGACAGAGAAGACAAGGGGGTTATTCAAAAGCAAAGGGAACGCACAGAAAAGATAACTGTAGGGGAGCAAGAGTCCTGGGACTTCCTGAAGTTTGTTACTAGGGGCAGGATTTGGGTGGTTTTCTGTTTTGATTGACAGGCTTCAATTATGGAAGCCTTTGCTCTTTGAGCATATCCTTTCCCATGACGCATTTTATTCTAATCATATGCATGCTGTCAGGCATAGGCATAAGATGTAAATACAGAGTTGTCCTAAAGTCCATTTAGAGGACAGAGCCCATCTCAATACACCTAAATCCATATAGTTCCCCTAGCTCCAGGATACACTCCAAAAGTGTTTACCCATGGCAGATGGGTGCTTGAGGATATTAGGGAGTGCTAGGGGCTCCTAGGGGCTTGCTAAGGGGTGCTAGGGGTTTTTAAGGGTTGCTAGGAGTTGCTTAGGGGGTTCTGGATTTTGCTGGGGAGATTTTATGACAGAGTGACCAGCTGCTGTGTTTGGAGATGGGTGTGTATGTGGCTCAGTTTGGATGAGATCCCAGTTGCTAAGATATCCTTGCAGGCTGCCTGACTCAAAGATACCAAACAGAGTCTAGAGTCCAGAAAATGATCGAATGCCCATCAGAGATGTTCCAAAGTGTTATTTATTATTAATATTATATTAGCAAAATATCTGTTCTCAGCCAAGACAAACAAGCTGTAAACATAGAACCCAGGCCTTGGGATTGGAAAATGATGAGCACTGTGTTTAATGAGGGAAAACATTTTGAGACAATGACTGTGGGAAGGTGGAAGGATGTCTCTGGCTCACAGCCTCAGAGTCTGTAGTCTGTGGTTGGCTGACTCCATTAGGCTGTGGTGAGCCAGGAACAGCACATGTGGGAGAGGAAAGCTGTTAACTCTTAGCAGCCAGGAAGCAGGATACACCTTCCCAGGGCACGTTCCCAGTGACATACCTCCTTCATCTAGGCTCGCCTCCTGCTCCCTCCACCTCCCAATAACGCTATGTTTTATGAATCCTTCAAGGGGTTTCTCCATTGGTGGAGCTTTAGCCCTTATCATCAATCGTGATCTGGGGAACAAGGTTTACACATGAACTTTGGGGACAGCTTGATCTCACATCTGAAATAACAGAAGCATCATCTTTCTCTTCCTCTTCCTTTCCACTCCACATCTCTGCTGGGAAGCACTGGGTAGCCTTCTTCCTGCTTCAAATGTGAATACCCAGCTAGAGCCGCGAAGCCAGCAGGTTCACGTGCCAATCTAGTCCTCTTAGAATGCTGGGCTCCAGTCACACCTATCAGGTGTGTCCCTGCTGGACCTCGCTCCTGATTCCTGCCTTCTTTGGATTCCTCTCTCTACCCTTTTCTACCCATGATACAGCATCCAGAAATGCCGAACACAGGCATGCACACCAAGAGTCAGCAAAAACGTGTCTCGCTGTTTGGAAGCACGGCTGCACACTCCCTCATTCTCCTCTGTGTTACCTCCCTGGCTTTAATGTCCCCGCAGCACACCCCACCTCTGCAGCAGTGACCTGCCCCAGAGCAGATCTGCTGAGGCTGCCCAGGATACTGCTGAGGTCATGAACTCTGGACCCTGGCTGCTGGGTTGGAACCTGGCTGTCTACTCGTTGACTGCACAATGGTGGGCAGATTTCTTTGACCTTTCTATGCCCCATCTGTAAATGGGGATGCAGACAGCAGGCATTCCTCCCCTGGGACTTTGTTAGGATTATACGGGTTCAAGTATACAAAGGTCTTAGAATGGGGCCCAGTATGGGCCCATTCAAGAGCTCATTATTATTTACGAAGCTGTACCCCCCACCAATTCTTTCTTTATATTCCCACTCCCTAGAGCTGCGATTGGGACTTAGTAGGCGCTCAATAAATATTTGTTGAGTCGAATTATCCCCAGAAAATGGAAACAAGACTTGGCTCACAAGGGGAGCGATCACTCATATTACATATTAGGCAGTTTTTCCAGAGTGCATCAGGCCAAATATTGTACATTCTTTATTGCAGCAAGGGTGCTGAGATTCATTAAAGGGTAGCACGGTTTCATTAGAGACCCTTATTTTTGGAATTTTATAACTCAGCCACAAAAATTCACTCCGGGCAAAATGCAAACTTACGTCTGGAAGTAAATGGGTTTATTTTATAAATTTTTATGCATTTTCCACACATAAACAAATGGCCAGATAAACCATCTTTAATAGAAGGACCGAGAAGAAAACTTGATATTCTGGTGCATAAGGCATAAATACCCAGAAGTTAGGGGGTGGGTAGGTTGGGGGGTCGGGGGGCTTGCTTGACTGGGAGGCATGTTTATGTTTTCATGCATAGTCTTTTCTCTGAGCTTGCACTCAGGTCTCTAATATAACAAACAGCATGACCAGCACTCTTTTACAAAACGTTATTGCTATGTGGGTAAACATGAGAGAGAAAGGGTTGGAGGAGGGGGGGAGAAGGAAGGAGGAGGGAGGGAGGACAGAGGGAAGAAGGGAAGAAGGGAGGAAGGGAGAAGGGGGTAAGAATATGGAGGGAGGGCAAAAAGGAAGAAAGAAAGATCAGTTTAGACGTAGAGACACATAGAGGGAAGGAATGACACAGAGACAGAAGCTGGAGTGCACAGCTGTGCACTAGAGAAGAGAATACCATGGGTCAGATCTGAAAGAGGCAGAGGAATAGCTCCTATATGGAGCCCTCAAAGGGGCCTTGGCCTCTGCAGACACCATGACCTTCATCCTCCAGAAACACGAAAGAATCAGTCTCAATTGTGCTAAGCATAATTTGCGGTCACCGCTGTCGGCAGACTCATCGGAAACTGAGGCAAGTGGAGGGAGGTCAGAGATGGCTCTGTGACTGTGCTGCCCAGGCATCTCCTGTTCCCACGTCTCCATTCCCATAGCCGGCTCTTTCCTTCCTCCCCTAGCAGGCCAGCCTCCAGCTGCTCCTGTGGGTCTGACGGTTGGCTCTGCTCTCTTTGTGTGGCCCTGGGCTTTCCTAGTCGCTTCCCGTCTTTAGTTGCCTTCTGCCTCAGGGGTGGTACTGAATGGCACATTTTCTCACTTGGTGAGAATACACTGAATATTCTCCCAGCTCAGTGTGCCGTATGTGTGCTAGGAACACGATTAACCTAGAGTTGGCAAAGTCATTCAGCATGCTGCCTTTTAACTTTTGCATGCAAATATCTGAATATATGTATCAAAAGTGCTAGGACACAGGACACTGGTAAGCACTGGTTATGTATACTCACTGATTGTGTGGTCCATAAGCCGTCACACCCAGCACCCAGAGAAAGGATGCTGTGCGTATCACCAATCCAGGGAAAGATGCAAACCCGGAATTTAAAGTATACTTTCTGTGCACTGGGAGCTGCTTTGCACTTACCTAAAATGAACACACAGAAAGTAGAGCCACAGCAACTCGAATGCTCTCCCAAAGAGACTTCTCAGGGCCACAGCAGGGCAGGTGGGCCCTCCAGAAACTGCACAAAGGACAATGTGGTCTCAGCTTCCCTCTCCGAGCCTTCTCCACCTAAACCAGGTAGGTGTTTGCCCACCCTCTATTGTGTGGGGCCTTAGGTAAGCTTCGACTCTGCTTGCATTTCTTTTTTTTCCCTTTTTTTATTGTTAAAAGAAAAATTTACATTTACTCCCCTTGTCCCAGGCCCTCCCGCTCCCCCACTACCCCACA
>JAQHUG010000389.1:251549-315637 GCA_028555095.1 Dicrostonyx torquatus | reverse complement strand
TTCAAGGTCAGCCTGGTCTACAGAGCAAGTTCCAGTATGGGTTCTGTAGCTACTGAGAAACCCTGTATCAAAAAACAAAAGCAAGCAAACAAACAAACAAAAAACAAAAAACAAAAGAAAGAGAGGAAAAAAGAAAAGAAAAATGGATATAAATATGATAAAATAAAAAGGTAGATTATTGAATCTACTTTGAAAAGAAAAAGGGAGGATATAGATATGATAAGATAAAAAGGTAGATCATTGACTCTACCTTTAAAAGGCAACTATTAGTTTTAAATGTTTTATGTTGGTTTTACTTTTGTATATTGTATGCAATTTTTTATATTGATAAAAATTTGAGATTAATTTTGTTAAAACATATTGTACATACATTTCTAATTTTGTTCCCAGTATTGCACCTATACAGCTCTTTTAACAATGTAATGCAAATTTCTAGTCCTTGAAAATTATTATTAACTGCTTAGGATAATAAAGAAATACAGGTTAGTAGTTAATCACCTAATACAATCAAACTTGTAGTCATATTAGGTATGTTTTCAAAGTCAAACAAAATATAATTTAGATAGATAGGTCATCTTCAAACACTTCAGAGATCTACAGAATATGGAATTTAAGATGTTTTAATAACCTAGGTTCTTTTTTTTTATGACAATGAGACATGTCTGCTCCTGACTTCACTAATCTACTTCAGAGAAGATAATGGACATAGAAGAAGCTCCACATGGAGTTTCCTTTCTTTGTGGCAAAAGTAAGCCACTGTGTAAGAAAATGCTTCTGCCTCCACTGCTGACATTTTGTGTCCTAATTAGACAAGCAGGACACAGAATATCCCGCATCACAGAAAAGTCTGTTGAATATGCTAGGCCTGTAGGCTGAATATGGATGCCCCAACCTTGCAGAGGAACTTTGGGTGACTGTCCAGGCAGCCAGCTGTTTGTCATTTCTCACAATTTTGGAAGTCACTTGCTTGCACTTCACGCTTACTCAGTTAATATTATTTTCTTCTTGGGTCTCTGAGGGAGTTGAAGACTAGATAGTTATAGTTATAGTTTACCAGACACAGAAAGCAAGTTATGATAGAAAGTAAATTAGGTATAAGACTTTGGACTTATGCAGTAGGATAGACATGAAATACTTTCTCTGAATTTGTCAAATGCAAATGGACTAGACATTGTTGATGTACTTATTGCCTGTATATATTGTATATAGTCATTGTACTTATTGTATATAGTTTTCTTATATTAGTTATAGCCTTCCGATTTTTTTAGACAAAAGGAGAAATGTAGTGGCATTTCAAATATATTTTAATAAATAAAGACTGCCTGAAGATCTGAGAGTAAAACAGTCCGACTGGTCAGCCTTACAGACCAGGTTAAGGTGACACACTTCCTTTGATGATGGAGAGTGACTTGCTGAAATCAACCATCTCCTCCCCACGTTGCTTTGATCACAGTGTCTTATCAGTGACAGCAGCCATAAGTAGAGCAGCATTGACTGTTCCCACTCCTGTCCATCTCAGATTGTGAACTGAGAGTTGCTGTGCTCATCATGATATCTTTAATGGTCCCATAACTTTTATTGGACAAATTATTCATTGATGTTATTAATTAATTAATTAAAATAGTTCAGAACTACCTGCCCGGGGATGGTGCAGCTCACAGTGGTCTGAATCTCTCCTACATTAAGAAAAACATCAGCCAGGCATAGTGGCATATATGCCTTTAATCCCATTACTCAGGAGGCAGAGGCAGGCAGATATCTGTAAATTTGAGGACAACCAACCTGATCTACAGAGTGAGTTCCAGGAGAGCCAGAGCTACATAGTGATACCCTGTCCTGAAACAAACAACTCCCCCCCCCCCAGAAAGGAAGAAAGGGAGGGAGGGAGGAAGGGAGAAAGGAAGGAAGAAAGGAAGGAAGGAAGGAAGGAAGAAAGAAAGAGAAAAAGAAAAATTGAGACATGCCCCATCACACTCAGTCATGTTTACATGTCAATCTGATCTAGGCAACTCCTCTCAGATGACTCTAGACTGTGTCCAGCTGACAGTTAAAGCTAACCATGGCACTCAAAATTTGATATTGGGTTCTCTCCCATTAGGACAGAATCCCATGGAGATGCTGTCTTCGTGACAGCATTAGTACTCCCCTAAAATACGCTGTTGCTTGGTTCAGGGTGCTAGAATCGTGACCATGTTGGCTCAGGAGCACACCTGGACAAGAACCACTTCAGCTGACCTGCAGCTCTCCAGACAGACAGAAGGATCTATTTGTATTCAGGGCTGCTTGTTATGGTGCCTAGCATTGACTTCAGCTGACCTGCAGCTCTCCAGACAGACAGAAGGATCTATTTGTATTCAGGGTTGCTTGTTATGGTGCCTAGCATTGACTTCTGAAGAATGGGGAACAACAGAAAATCATCCATGTGGATAGGAAGGGGTCAGGGGAGACCACTCTTGTCCATTGTAGATGACTTTGATGACACTGACCAATAGTTATAACCGGCATGAAGACCCTGGGTAATAACTGCCAGTGGGAGGTAGACGGGCAGAAAGATGACTGGGGCTGGAAATGACACCATGTTTTTCACTGCCACGTTTTGGCCCTTTCCCTTTTCCTGGCAATGCCTGTGACTTGTGTGCCCCATGACTGTCCTCTTCTTACTTTCTTTGCTCCTTTGTAGCAAGTGGACATCTGTGTGACTCGGTTCTGGTGCTTGAGCTCCGAGCAGAAACGTTCTCACAGATTCCCAGGAAAGCTTTTCTTTCCTTGTCAGTGACGTGAGCGGTTGCTTGAGAAGACATTTCCTGTTGTGTTAAACAAGGATGCAATGGCTGGAGTTATGACAGCCCTCTTGCAACTATGAGGGAACAAGCAGAAAGCATTTCAGCAATATTGGCCCTCACTTCCTCTGAGCTGCTAGACAAAAGCCTGCAATACCCCTAGACACCCCTCCTCTGCCTAAACTGCAGTCAGGAGGGCTCTGCGTGGGTGTTGAATTTCGTATTGGTTAGTGCCCTTAACTGATACAATAGCTAACATTTATGAATACTTGCTAGGAGCCTGGAATTCACTTAAACATTTCATAGCTGTTATGGACTTCATTTCTCTAATAATCTTATGGAACTAGTGTTCTAGCCACAGTAAGTGTTTCACCCCAGATCTCTAAAGGCTCCACTAGTCCACCTCTACCCAACTCCTAGCATAGACACAGTGCAGTCTTTGCCATCCAACATGGTGCTAGGGAGACTGGGAAGAGACCTGAGCCAAGGTGCTTCCTTCCCTCCCAAGAAGAAAGGAAGTCGTGAGGTAGAACTATTGGTTTAGGGTCTAGGCGTTCTGAGGCTCTCATGGTAATCTTGTGCTCAGTGCACATATAGAAGGAACAGAAGTTGTGTGGGGGAGTCTCTGGGTATTTCCAGGTCACAGGGTGAGCCAGCCTCCTTGCAGGCCTCCTTCAGAGCGAGCTAAATGAATCCATTTACAACAGGCCTCTATGTATACTAAATACTGTTGCCTGGCAATCGCCAAGCAGTTTAAGAGGCACGCACCCTTGGGGCACTTTAGAAGAGGGTAAATACTCTCTTGATATATTTGTTTGCCTCAGTTTTCTTTGTAGCATCTAGGTAAAAAGTGCTCCAAAGAATAAGTTTTTCTTGGCAATATTGGGTACATGCCTCAAAACAAGTAAGAGTGTGTATGAATAATCCTAGCTCATGGAGGAGTGCTCAGTAGCCCATTGGCAGTCTTCTTGGGATGCAAACACCACTCATGTATAACACGGTCTCCCCCAATCCTTCCCTCCCCTTTCTCTCCTGTCTCTCTCAGAGAGACATCTCTCTCAGAGGAAAAATGAAGTTATAAGGTCTTCTTGAGTTCTGTAAGCAAGATTCAAAAGACCTGAAAAGCTAATAAGTATATTAATGTCATAGCCACTACAACACAGTGCTATACCTGGTAGAATCTGGGGGAAATGCTTTAAGAAGCAAAAGTTTTAACCAGGGCCCTTCCTTTCCCCCAACAACAAAGCAGGGAACTGTGTTCCGGAATAATGACTTGAAGGTCTTGGGGTTCTGAGGCCCACGTGGCATTTCTGAGTTGGTCAGCAGGTGCAGGTTTTAGACTCTGAACATTGTTGGAAGCTGTCCCATGTGAGAGACAGAGGAAAGACACTATGCTTCCTCAGAGCACGCGTAAGACAGAGTGGCACCAAGTGTGGTGGTGCATACCTTTAATCACAGCACTCAGGAGGCAAAAACAGGAGGACCTCTGTGAGTTCGAGGCCAGCCTGGTCTAAAGAGCGAGTTCCAGGACAGCCAGGACTACACAGAGAAACCCTGTCTTGGAGGGGGGGGTGCATATGTGAAAAGCTGGGAGGAGTATCTGTGACAGGAATGGGTTTTGCTGCCAAAACCATTAACAGCTTCTCGAACCTCATTCTAGGAACACAATTCTCAGATTGAAGAACCACAGGGACAGAGTCAGACCACACTTGAAGTCTGGGCTCAGCTCCCAAGAGACAATGCCCCTGTCTGACTGGTTAGCCCACTAAGATCCACTTGAGAAGGTACTGTGTAGAAAAATGAGACAAGAGAAGAGGTGGCCTCCAAGGGGCAGACCAGATTTGCCTGGGATTCACCGTGTGGGGGCCTGCTCACAGCTTCCTTAACATTTGCTGAGCCAACTAATTGGGGCAAAGAAATGTTTAAAGAGCTTTCCACAAAGGAGTAAATCCCTGCTGGGTCTGCCAGCCCAGGCCTTTCATCCTAGCACTTGGGAAGCTAAGGCATGAGGGAAGATCATGAGTTCTAGCCCGGGCCAGGGGAGTTTCCCATTGGTGGAAGTATTTATGTACAGCAGAAACCACCTCTTGCTGATGGTATTCTGGAAGAGATCTGCGAGTTCAACTATGACTTGGGTTTTGTCCCATAAGATCCTTCATTCAACTTTTATTAGTGTCTTCCAAAGGAAAAGGAGGCAAGAGAAATGAAAATTGAGAAAAAGATGGAGAAGCAAAGGGTAAGTGGATGATGCCAGGGCTCCTAACACCTGGAGCTGCCCCCCCCCCAGGTGACAGGACTACTGTACTACCCATACTATACTGTACCACAATGGATACAGTGTTCCTGGAGTACTGTCTGCACTGGATGTTTGTCTTTTAACATTTTGTCCCTAACACACATTGCTTTGTAAGCAGGACTTGTCAATGAGTGTTTGTTGGATAGATGGGTGGATTGGGAGGTGAATGGGTAGATGGGTGGGTGGGAGGATGGATAGATGGGTGGATTGGGAGGTGAATGGGTAGATGGGTGGGTGGGAGGATGGATAGATGGGTGGATGGGGAGGTGGATGGGTAGATGGGTGGGTGGGAGGATGGATAGATGGGTGGATGGATGCTGCACTCTTGAGGTTATTTTGGAGCTGTGTTTTACAGGCTGGCACATATCTCATGAAATATTTTTAGGTAGAGTTTGTGTGTATTATTTCATTGGAAGGAAGCCAGACAGTCAGGGAGGTGGAGCCAGGCTGGAGAAGCGAAAAGTACCCTGTGGGTTTTGCTAATGTCTGGGATATTGCGCCTGGAGCTGAAACATCAGGTCACGTTTACTTCGTTCTGTAAACAGCTTGTGGGTTGCATACAAAATGAACTAACTCTCCAAACAAACACCAAAGCGTCTCTCCATCTCTTCTTTCCATGTGTTGCTTCTTTCCATGCTTTAGGGGGAGGGACAATGAAATCCCATGAGCCCCTGTCTCTGAGATTCTGGCCTTCGTATACTTTCTTTTATTCAGTTTGACCTCCGCAGTTTAGACAAATTGCATAGTGCTCTCATACTTGTGTAAATGTTTTAGTGAAAGACTTGTAAGTACAAGAAGGGGTTTTACTGATGCCAGACCCCCCATTTTCTTCAAGCAACTGCAGCCAGAACATATCAGGAGTTCAGAGACATCTTAGAATGAACAAAACGTTTACTGTTCTGCCTCGATGACAGACATCATGTCATGAGCAAACTGCTCACATTACTTGCCAACCCATCGACACTCCTGGCTTCGAGCAGGATTCTGAACTCATAAAGAAACACAAAGGAAAAGCTAATCAGCAGTGGAAACTGAATGAATTGGGATTAAAAATCAGTGCTGAAAACAGGACTTGGTGCTGCCTGCATTTCTTTCCCACACTTGAGAGGTGGAGGCAGAGTTCAAGGCCATTCTTAGCTACCTAGGGAGTTCAAGGCCAGCCTGGTACCCATGAAACTTTGCCTCAATAACAAAGCAATGACGGAAAGCAAAACCAGTGCTGCCAGACTCCCGAGTCAGGACGTCTTAGTCAGTGGATTTCAGACAGACTCATCCACCCAACCCTTTCTTCTCGTGGTCACTCTTGCTTCCAGGCCTCTAACAACCCTGCTCCCACTGCCTCTAAGAGGGAAAGCGCAAGCATCACGTAGATGACTGGTGGATAACAGGGTAGATGAAGGGAAGAGGATGATGCTCATCCCTCCCTCACCCACAGCCTCAGCCTTCCCCTTTCTGTTTGTCAGGACGTTCTGAGAACTCAGGTCAGCCTAAAGTTTTTCTCATCAGTCCTGCCCCAGCCAGGATGACAAGCGCCCCGAAGCCTTGCATTTGGAGCATATTCTGGGCTCCAGCCTTTGCCCAGACTTCATTAATTCAGGAAGATGATACCCCAGGCAGTGGAAAGACAGCAAATGCGCAAAATTCCTTAATTGTGGGTTTCCTTCCGATGTCTGCTCCCTTAATATGTTTGGAAACTATTTTATGTAAATTATATTCCTTGAGAGGAATGTTCCTAGATCTGGGAGAAAATAAGTAGGTCAGACGGAGGGAAGCTGGCTACCTCCTGCTCAGGAGGCAGTCTTGGAACCTGATGAATTCTTCTGTTTTGAACCAAATCCTAGGATATCCCAGGTGTGAGTGTGAGCTCCCAGGATGGTCCACAATCACATAATGGGGAGGCAGAAATCTTGACACTGAAGGTAACCCTGGAGCAGGAAGTGTACACCGGGCCTGACAGTGTCTGGGGTGAGATAGGCGGTTGCTACGGGCACGAGAGTGGTATGGAAGGAAGGGGGATACTGACTGAGCAGCACCCCCCAGGAAGCTCCAGCCACACAGGGGTCTAGAGGAGAGATCTCAGTTTCTGTAGCTCCTCTGTTTCTTCGTGGGTGATCCTCGGATGCTGTCCTCACTGCTCTTCCTGAGGTGCCTTTTAGACCTTGTTGCTGACCTGTCCACTTTCTGGTTTTGATCCTTACTTCTGTGTAACTTTAAGTGAGTGTTTTAACCATCCTGTATCTCAGTTTCCCACAGTATAACACAGGAAGGACAAGAATGCCTACAGTATGGGATTGGCAGTTTGCTTTCCATCAAAATGCATTTGCTGAGATCTGCATTTGCAGCCTGGTAAGGAAGGACTGTAGGGAAGGAACTCTGCACTGTACCCTCACCCTCCCTGGTTCCTACACTCCCCAATAACAAGACAAACTGGGAGGAAGGGGATGAAAGACCTGGCTGTGGTTGGCTGGTGGGGCAGAGGGAAGTTCACTACGTCCTTCCGGAAACCATAGAAGCAGACAAACGATAACACTAGGGAATGTAGGACCCCCCAAGAGCTTC
Source organism: Dicrostonyx torquatus (assembly GCA_028555095.1). Taxonomy (NCBI): domain Eukaryota; kingdom Metazoa; phylum Chordata; class Mammalia; order Rodentia; family Cricetidae; genus Dicrostonyx; species Dicrostonyx torquatus. The sequence goes on along the minus strand of JAQHUG010000389.1, from coordinate 308,002 downwards.
TGGGGGGTGAGTAGACTAAGGAGAAAAGGTAAGAATAAGGCTGGGAAAGTGCTGTCTGAAGGCTGAGGGTCCTGCTGGCTGCTGAGTTCTGGAGAAGATGGGTTCTGTAGTCATGGCTAATTCTAGAGCGTCTGGCCTGCTCCTTTGTTGACCCCATGCAGGACTGAACCTTAAGAAAAGGAAAGCTCCCACTTTACCCTAACTGTTGGGTTTGAAAGCCATCATTTGTGGGTCCTACAGTGTGCTGTGCGTGTTTGTGTGGAGCCACTCGGACTCATCTGTGACAGCAAGTGTCTGGTGCATCTCCAGGAAGCAGCTGACATGCAAAGATTTTCTGATGACAGTGAGACACTTTATAAATGAAATAATAAATGGGGGGCCTTAGACAACACAATATGGGTGCATAGAGAATGCATATGTTTTCAGCCAGTATATGAGCTCTTCCTTAAAAACCTTCTTGGAGTGAGAGCTGTTCATTTTAAAGCTGATTTTACAGGAGAAACACAACCCACCATGGGTTACTTGCTGGGTAGGTAGATAGAAAACTCTTCCCCAGGAAGCTCATAGCTGCTGCAATTTTCCTGCCTTTTGGAAGAACAATTATGGAAATCGGCAGCTCACTCATTCCTAAATGAATGGCTGGAAAGTTGCTTTCCCAGGAGGCCTTGGAGAAGCCGAGTAGGTGCTCCGGATCTTTGTCTACAACCTCTCCAGTCCTGCTGTGCTGGCCGCCCCGAGCCTGCGACGCAAAGTGAAGCCGAGTAATAACCAAGACCTAAAAATATATCAACTAAAGAGTGCGTGGTGAGGAAATTCCAAGCTTTATTAAATGCACTTTTGGTGAAAGAGGCCCTACAGAGAATTTCTTAATAAATTTCAAAGAGAGATGTTGGTCACTGGAGGAGCCTACATAAGCAACCGTGGCATCTGTGGAATGTCGAGCTGCAGATGGCCTGAGGCAATGATCTGGCTAGCTCCTCGGTCTCCGACGACAGAGTTGGCTCAAATGGCCCAAGCAGAAGGTCTCAGGAGTATCAAGGATGCCTCAGCTTAGAAAGAGCAATGAGAGCAAAGCCATTCCGAGGGCCCCTGGGCTGCAGCCAGAAGAGCCAATGCCCTATTTCAAACACCTTGGTAACTCATTCCAAAGCCCAACAACACCCACGTTCAGGAAATTCTTCTTAATGTTTAGCCTAAATCCTTCATGCTTCAGTGTAAACTCATTACCTCTCATTGTGTTTAAAGCAGAAATGGGGAACAGCTGCTCTCTCTCACTGGCTCAAACATTCAAGCTCTTTCATTCCACCCATCCCACAGATCTTCTGCTCTCCAGAATAACACTCCAAAGCCGAGAACATTCTCTATGACTTACCCAGATTGCAGAAGCTGAGTGTGCCCCAAGGGCTTCCTCTAACTCCAGATACTGGCCCAAGGGGCCGTGTCAGTCTTCTGTCTTGAGTGCCACCCATTGGTTGGGGGAGATGGAGGCCTGGAAGTAACTTCCAGAAGTTGAAAGAGATGCCCACCACCAGTAACTGCCCAGCATCACCCACCATCCTCTTTGCTGCACTGCTGCACAGTATCCTTTATTAGTAATTCTAGAGCAGAACCTGTGTTACACACTTTATATCCAGAGTGTCTCATTTAGGCAGGGTTCATGACAGGGGGTTTTCTGGGTATTCCTGGCTATTCTGGAACTCATTCTGAAGACCAGACTGACCTCCTGCCTCTTTCTCCTGTGAGCCACCATGCCTGAAAGCTTTATTTTTTAATTCACAGGTACAGACATGTCTTAGAGAGCTCAGACTAACAAATGACTAAGATTTGAACCCAGAGTTCCTGACACAGAAAACTGTGACATAGAGCCCCAGTATCAGGCTAATAACTGCTTCTTGCACTTAAGTCTGGGATACCTGAGAGAGAACACACAGAAGACACTGTCTCTTTCCCACAGTTCTACTGCAGGTGAGGCTTCTAAGCTGTGTGTATCCATGCACACATGTGTGTGTTCTTATGGGGTCAGAGATCAGCTCAGGTGTTGGTCTTGCCTTCAGCCTTCAGCCTTGCTTGATACAGGATATCTCTGCTGGTCATCTCTACTTAATGCCAGACTACCTGGCTCTCAAGCTTCCAGATATTCCAGATATTCTCCTGTCTCTATCTTGTTGTAGGAACACTTAGGTTACAGACATGTACTACTGTCCCTAGCTTTCCATGAGTTCTGGGGACTCAAACTACCCCATGAGCAATCTTCCTAGCCCTCTTTCTACTCCCTGATCACACCCCCACTTCCCACCCTGTCTAGAGCACTTCATAACTTTTAGAAATTTTTTATTTTCAGAGATGTCATTAAAAAGCAATTCTGGCTGGATACAGTGAGGGACCCTGTGGTCCTAGCACTCTAGGGCAGGGAAGGACAAGTCTGACTTTGAGACCAATCTGGGCTACACAGAGAGACTGAGGAAGAAGGAAACAAAGTAGGTGAGAGAGTGTAAAGTGACAGCTTCTTGTCCCCAGGGAACATCTGGGTAGAGGAGGGTAGAAGGAAGTTTCGCCCCAGGGGCAGACAAACCAGGTCAAGAAGGGAGAAGGAGACGACCCAGGGACCTTATAGGACCTGGGCCCAATGATAGACTCCAGTTTGGGGCCCCTCCCTTCCAGAAGGGGTTGAAGGGGTTGTTTCCTTACTCCCATCAAACTGGCACTTACACCATCTCCCTGCTTGGGTCTTCTTTCTTTTCTGACAGTTCTTCCCTGTCTTACAGAGTGAACTTGGCAATCCCCCAGCCAACTATCCAAAGACCTGTTACAAGGATGCATCTTAAAACAAACCAACAGGATACAAACAAGATATAAGAAAAAGTGCAATCAACTTTAACCTCCATTGTGATGTACTAAGGAGTGGGTCAGAGGGTCTCTGCTCTCACAGTGGGTCACTCCATCACCCACTAGAGTTATCTATGTCCAGTGGGAACCTCCAGCTTGTTCCTGCACAATCTAGAAAGCCCCATTCCTGTCTCTCTACTCTCTCCAAACCCTACCTGCTTAGAGAGTCTCTGAACAAAGAAAAGGAGCCAAAAAGCCCAGTTCTGCATTCTTGGCAACTATGGCAACTTCCTTCCCTGTTGCTGGCGCAGACCAAGTCCCAGCCTAAAGCACTCAGTCTTTGACCAAATTTGAGCACAGACTCAGCTTGTGGAGGACATGTCAACACCCCCACCTCAACCTATAAAGTCTCCCTGCTTTAGTTTAGGCATATGGCTCTGGCATTGATCTCTGGGACTTGAGAACTCACCCGGGAGTTGCTTTGCTCAAATAAACCTGTTGTTATACTTTTCAATTTGGCTTGAACTGGCTTACTGTGTCACTGGATAAACTGATTATGGTGGCGCGGGGAGGGGGGCGCAGAAAACCTATTAATCTGTAGTGGGTGTGTTAAGAAGGCCAGAGTGGCTTTTCCTTGTACAGACTGCTCTTATACCTGACTCTGAACTCACTTGGGATTCTGCAGAATCCCCAGCAGCAAGAAGACTATCATCTGAGGTGGCCCCTTGACCTTGGACCTCCAGGCACCCAGAACTGTGAGAACTGTGATAGGTAGTTTTAAATGTGAACTTGCTATAACCTAGAATCTCCTGGGACTGAGAGCCTGAATGGGGACTACCTAGATCAGGTTGGCCTATGGGAATCCTATAGATGATTTTGATTATCTTAGCTGATGTAGAAAGTCTCAGCCCATTGTAGACGGCATCATCTCACAGGTTGGGCCTTGAACTGTGTAAGAGAAAAGAAAGCAGCAAGCAGGCAGGCATATGAGGGCATTTGTTCTTCTCTTTTCCTGTCTGTGGATGGGACATGAGCCTCCATGACGGACCAAGACCTAGAACTGTAAGCCAAATAAATCCTTCCCTCCCGCAAGTCACTTTTTGTCAGGATATTTTGTTGCAGCAACAAAAACAAAACTGAGATAATAATAAACCTTCATCTTTATAAATTACTCTCAGATATTCTAATGTAGTAACAGAAAAGGACCCAACAGATACTCCATGATCACATTTAATGGTACTATTTTTGTATGCATTTTCTGTCAGTTCTTGACCTGTTCCAGTGTAGAAACTTAAGCTTTGTTTCATATTTTCTGCACCCAGTGCAATGCTATGTACTAGATAGACAACGGAACCATTTTGACTGTCCCACTAACTGGATGTAGGGATAGTTATATGGGTTGTACAGGGGCACACACAACACACACAACACACACACACACACTAAGTATTCAAGTTCTCAAATTAAAAAGTTTTCAGAGATATAAACAAGTCTCTCTGTGTAAAGGCTACGCTAGACAGCCCTACCTCTGAGCACACACCTGGCTCCCAAGCATTCAACAGCCAGGCCATAAAGAAACCCACTAGCTTGACATGTGACCTTGGACAAGTCACTGTGTCCTCATCTGAGAGACGAAGAGTGCTGGTCTTGCTAATATTTAAGACCTTTCTAGTCCTAGGTTTCCATGATTCTGTGGCTATCCATAGACTTATCTAAATAATCACAAAAACTACTTCATGCTAGAGAAACACAGTCATAATAAACTAAAGCAAAACCAAATGCCCTTCAGTATCCTGTTGTGAACTATAAAGTGTCCCTAAAATCACTTATTCCCCTTGAAACAGGATGTAGGAAAAATATTTTCCTATTAAATCCTTTTAAAGTGCAATGGAAAGCATTCATTCTGTGACTCGCCATCCAACTCAATAAAAAGGAGAGAACTCTGCTGTCTTAATTACGGAAGACACTGTCAGAAGGCAGAGGGCAGAAACTCAAACGGGGAAACCTCACTGCCACACTGGCCCCACAATGTGTGAGTTTTCTGGGGGGACTCTTCAAGGGTGTCTTGAGCAGTTTATTCTGCTATTATGTCAGGGGAACCAGTAAATGCGTTTTTATTAGGTGATTTATGAAAATCCTGGGGTGGAGAAAGCAGGAGCTAGGAAGAGGTCACACCAACTTCCAAGCCTGTGGGGCGAGGAGGGGTTTGAGTTGTAGCAGCTTGATTGTGTTGTTGTTGGGAGTTATGTCCTCTGACATGGAGCAAGCAAAGCAAGGTTTGGACCTGAAGAGAGAGAGCGAGAAAGGACCAGAAACTTCAGGAGAATGTTACCTTGTACTTTAGGCACCCTGAAGTTTCTAGATTAGGCCTCTGAGGACAGAGGTACTTGTTTTCTTATTTCTGTTGAAACCAGAGCATTATACACATGGGGGATGGGAGAGGCAGAGAGGGATGCTTTCAAATTGTATTATAAAGGCAGTGTGCTGCACATGGTACAGAGGAAACAACACGGCATGCTTCAATGGCTCATCATGCACACACTTCCTAAGTTAGTTTGTTCTGTGCTAACCTCCTCCCTCCCAGCCCAGATGCCCCTTAAAGGAGCACAAGGCCAACACTGGCAGAAACTATCAGACTCGGCATTTCTAACAGTGCTGGATCCCAGACACTCACTAAGGGATAGGAGCAAGAAATGATAGTGAGACACAGACATTGAGACTGTCAGACTGGGCGGTGGTGGCACACACCTTTAACCCCAGCACTCAGGAGGCAGAGGCAGGCAGATCTCTGTGAGTTGAGACCAGCCAGGTCTACAGAGATAGTTCCAGGAAAGCTAGGGCTACACAGAGAAACCCTGTCTTGAAAAACTAAGAGAGAGGAGAGAGAGAAAGAAGGAGAGAGAGAGAAAGAAGGAGAGAGAGAGAGTTAGCATGGCTGACCACCCCACAAAAGGGTGAGCCTGAGCTCTAGGGAACCTAATGCTTTTGTCTTTCCCTGATTCTGCCTTTTATATATATATATATATATTATATATATATAATCTTTTAGCAGGAGATGAGAAGGGTAACACTTTTAAGGTGGCAATCTGCCATCTGATCTGAATAAAGGACATTTTTGCAGATTCAATTCCACCTCTGTCCACTGACATCTGTAAGTGGCAGGCAGCAACGAGTTCTGGTATTCCACTAACAGGACAGAGAGCAGGCCCACAAATTCTGTTTAAGGAAAAAAAAGAACAGGTGGATCTATGCTCACCCGCGAAGACATGAGTGGGTTCTTCCAGCTGATGGTCATTCCCCCATTTCTGTTGCAGGAGAATTAGGGCACTCCCAAAGATTTCTGAGCCCCACTTTCCAACTATCTGAACATGTGTGTTGTGTAATTAAGGCTGCTGACAACAAGTGTCTCGGTAGGCTTTCTGTTACAAACATCTGATACAGTCATCTTAGAAAGAAAGAGGAAGAGATTCTGTTTCTTTGAGGGAATCTCTCAATTCTGTTAAGAAGCTAAATACACTTTCAGAAGAATTTTCTTATCTTTAAAACTACAGCATATAGACAGAAATGGAACACTCCTTTTGCTTCTAACAGTGCTTTGAACACTTTAAGGAAAGTGCTTCTCTTTAGAGGGAAACGCATGTGCGTTTCTCACGAAAGCTTAGAAAGGTGTTAGCAGTGAAGAGAAAACTGAAAGTGAACATGCGTCTATCTCAGAGAGCTTCTTGTGTTCCTTTGAGGGAATCTCAGGGTTGTTAAGAAGCTAAATACACTTTCAGAAGAATGTGTGTATCTTTAAATGCACAGCACCAATAACCTGTACACCTCCCACTAGAGCCCTTTACACTCCCTCCCAACAGTGCCAAACTGGAGGCTGAGCCTTTACTTTAATGGGACTTTAGAAGTCATCAGAATGTACTCTTATCAAGGCCAAAGCAAAAAGTCCAAGCCAAGCTGTTTAGAAGCGGTGTTCTAACCAGATCCCACAGATTGGAAGATGAGAACCCGTGGGTACTGACCCACAACTAGATGGCAACTTCCAGAACGGGTGAGGAATGTTAAGGATGGTCCTTGCTCAGAGAACTCATGGTGGCAGGCAGTGCTCCTGTGTTTTCAGGGAGAGTTGGGAAAATATCTTGCCCAATCAAACAGCTGGTGATTTAGTTGGGGTTCAAACCCAAGTCCTTCTGTCTCTGGTGCTTTGTGTGGGTTTCTCCTTCTGGTTAGTCAATTCTCTGTCAATTGTTTCCTGGACTGCTAAGGTTGTTTAGATGCCCCAGAAATGCTGGTTAGCTATTAAAATCTCAAGTCTCCTGCTGTTCAGAGAGAAGAAAACCAAGTATGTGATCCTCTGGTTGCTGGCCAGCCAAGCCACAGTGTCTGGGGACCACAGGCTCAACAGAGGATGCTAGCCACAACAGTGCTTCCCTTGGGCTCTTCTGAAGCCTTGTGTTCATCAGGGCCCACACATGCATGGTGCCTGGATGTGGACTCCATCAGACACTGGGTGCTCAGCAGCCCTCAGACACCAGCTAGTCACTCTCCTTCAAGCTGTGATTCCCAGCATGAACATTCATGGAGCTCAAGGACCAACCCTTTGGAGCCACAGTAAAGACTTGTGAGTGGCAATTTCTGGGATCACTTCTAACAGATGAACATCTTCAGGGTTAAATTCTAGGCTGTGCCAAGTTGTGTGTGTGCCACAGCATCTTATCCTTGCTGGGCCCGTACTCTGGACAACTTATTTGTAGCAGGAGATAAGATAACAGGGATCTCCCAGGAAGGGAAGGGGGGTTTCCCAAGGTCAATGTTCATGGCAAGACCACCATGCTCAGAACAGTTAGTTGGACTGCATCACTACATTCCTTGCTTGCAATGTGAAAATTATAGAGGACACACTTAGTTGAGATAGCTTTAGGATGAGTCAGTCTCCCAATGGTGATGACCTGAGATATGCCTGACAGAATTCAGCTCACAGATAGTGCCTGGCCACATTTGCTCTCCATGACTCTCTCTTCAAACCTACCCACATAGCCCTGGGACATGCTTAAGTGGAGCAGGCTTAAGAACCTGGTGTGGCAAGCTTTCTTGTCGGACTATCTTTGAGCCACCAGACTACAAATAATGATCCAGAGACTTATTAATTACGAACCTCAGCCTTAGCTTAGGCTTGCTCCTAACTAGTTCTTATAACTTAAATTAACCCGTATCTATTAATCTATATCCTATTTTGTGGCTCGGTTACCTTTACTCTCTCTGTATTTCCCATCCTGCTCCCTTTGTGTCTGGCTCTCGACCCGCCTTTCTTCCTCCCAGCAGTCTCTTCCTGCCCGGAAGTCCTGTCTATATCTCTCTTCTCTAGTTATTGGACAGTCAGCTTTTTATTATACCAGTCACAGCAATCCATCTTCACAGCTTACAAATAAATATCCCACAACACCTGGGACCCATTTTGTCCCTGTGATGAGACCCTTGTTGTGGAGTGGCTACTTGATCCCTGCTACTGTTTAGGGTTGGCTCACTTCCTGGGTGAAGCTTGCCATTCATTGACCTTTGGAGTGTTTGTTGGAACATGACAAGCATCTCTTCTTTCAAAGTGGAATGTCTTTCCAGATTGATAAGCCCCACTTCAGATACTACAGAACATGCAAACAAATCCTCTTATATTTGAGAAATTCCATAACGGAGAAACTGGCAGCAAAAGCTGAGACACACGTTGCAAGTGCTGCATGGGCCACGCGCTGTAGGCCACTAAGTAGTATTCCATGAAAGGTACCCTTGTTGGCATCTTTCAGATTAGGCACATTCTCTCTCTAGCCTTCCTTTGAGGATGGGGGTAGTGGTCAGCTGCAGTTCTCTGAGAATGGAGGACTGTAGGAATATCATAGAGATAGGGGAAACACAGAACACAAAGGCAGGTAGCTGCAGGATTTAAAGTTAAGAAAAACCCAGACCCAAGGCAGCTGGGGATGGCTTGTCTGCAGGGAATGGGTGCCCAAACAGGGACAGAGGGCTGAAAGAGAATCTCAAACTAAATGAGGCAGGCACAAAGAGACCAGAAGGTGAAGGGGGTTGGGGAGGGAAGGGAATTATGGTGTGCATTTGTTTCCTGGGGTTTCAATAACAGATGACAACAAATTTGGTGATTTAAAACAAGAGACATTTATTTCCCACGGTCCTGGAGACCCACATACCCTTCTGAGGCTCTTAAGGAAGAATGGTCCCTTGCTTCTTCAGCTCCTGGTGACTGTTAGCATTTCCAGGCATGTGGCTACATCTGTCTGTTGTCTGTGTCTTCACATTCCTTTGTCAGTATTGTTTCCAAAGACACTGTTACTGACTTTAGGTCCTATGATGTCTTTCAGAGCATTCTTCTCAAGACCTGTAACTGTAACTTAGTTATATTCCCAGATCCTGATTGCAAGTAAATTTTGTGTTCTAATGGCCACCAGACATCCTGTTCACTGAGAAAACCCTAGATAAGGATAGATGAGTTAATCCATCATTTAACTCATTACATGGTGGGAGAAATCCAAAGAAGACTGAAACAAGTCAGAAAGTCTGGGTAAGATGTTTTCTGTGGAACGTGTCAAGGGTTTTATGTATTCACTACCACTGGAGGCTGTACAGTCTGTTTGGAGATCACTTGGGGCCCATCTCCACCATAGTTTTCTCTGCTTTTACAGATTCATCCAGAAAATTTGGAGGTTCATCCCCACCTCTCTACTCACACCTAACTGCACCAAGCACATGTCTCATACAAGGCACCACACACACACTAAAATATTTTATGGAGGTCAGTGTCCCTCCTACATAAAGCCCCTTCCCACTTATCTACTTTCTAATTTCCTGGACCCCTCTAAAATTCTGGCTTTCTCTTCTTTTCCCTAATTCAACTCCTCCACTTTGTTATGCAAGACAATTTAATTCTCTTACCTTTGCATAGCCAAAGACTCATCAATGTCTCCATAAAACAAAGCACCATTTATGTAAGATCCAAAGGCAGAACAATTGGCACAGATTTTGTTCTCTGTCTCTCTCTCTCTCCCCCTCACACACATCCTCCTCCTCCTCCTCCTCAAGTTGAATGGACATTTTTCTTCAGTAATAATGAAGTGGCTATACTCTGGATGTTAAATAATCTTTTACTTCTTTTGTGTTAGATGAATATTTCCTTGACATATATTCTTCTAAACATGTATTTAATACTGTGGTTCTCAAACATTTGATCTCAGGAAAATTTTATATTCCTACAAAATTATTCAGGGTCTTAAACAATTTTTGTTTGTATCAATTTTTATCTATTGATAGTTACTATATTTGAATTAAAATGGACAACTTAGAAATATTTACTCACCTAAAGTAATCAGGGTACATCTATTACATATTAACATACACGTGTTCATAGAGGAAATAGTTTTGAAAACAATAAAGGACTCGGTAAGAAGAACTGGCACTTGTGTTTTTTGCAATTCTCTTTTAAGTCTGGCTTAATGGAAGACAGCTGCTCTGCATTTAGCCTATTGTAAGATCAGTGTCTCTGGAAAACTCAACCATACAACTGATTAGAACGTTCAAGTGTAAAGGCAAATATGATCCTAGGGTTAGTATGAGACTAGCTTTTCATCTTGCTGACTGTTAAAAGCCCCATTTTAACACACATCACAGTGTGCTTCCTTTCTAAGGAAAACAAAACCCAGAAAAGTCCATATTGAATTAAAACTGAACCACAGGGTCACCCTGGACGAGAATCTACAGAACTATAGGCAACTATGACTGCTGAGAGAGGGAGAGTTAGCCTATCCCAGGGATGGACCCATTAACTGGTTGTCTAATACAAAGTGATTATCCTTGAAACCATAAACACACAAACAACAAAAGACAGACTGAGCACATTGGGCTTATACATCCATGGATACATATATAAATATATATGAAACAATAATAATCCAGGAAGAAGAGGCTATCAATTTGAGACTAAATAGGTGAGTAAGGAAGGGGTTAGACAGAGAGAACTTGAGGGGGCTGGTGGGAGGAAAGGGAAGGGAAGGAGGGAAAGTGGTATAACTGTATTTTCGTTAAAAGTGTATAAAAATAAAATGAACATGAGCCAAGCCTTTAGAAAATCTTACTGGCTGACTTTAGTCAGTTTAAGCAGTTCTCGCCCTCTCCCCTTCCTTCTTTCTCTGTGATAACAATGATTCAAGAGAGCACTGTTAAACACTACATGTTGAACATAACCCGGGATCAAGGTTTCACTTTGGTCTGACTTTGATAAGTTCCGGCAAGCTCTCCTCATCTCTGCTCTGGTATGTCTGCTCTAAGCCTTTCCCCATCATTTGTAAGAAGACTGAGAACAACCACATTATCAACTAAAACAATGTCGAATGGCCATGTGCTAAGAGTCAAACAACATGAAAACGTTTTATATGCGCCTTCTGTTTAATTCTCTGTGCATTCGAAGAAAGGCACTGGCTTCGCTTTACCGAAGGGTCTAAAGGGAGAAGAAAAGCCTCTGGCCTCTAACTCTGTTTCTTGCACACTTATCTGTCTTAGCTCCTGACCCAGATGGTCACCGTTCACTGCTGCTCAAGGGGAACCCTTGACACCAAAGGTCAAAGGTGGTATTCCTCCCACCTGTCAACCAAACGCCCGCCTTCTAAAGAATCGTAATGGAGCAATCTTCCTGGCTTCATGATACTTGTCGTTCCTTGAACCCCAGTTCTAAAAGTACCGGGAAATTTCCGAGTGTCTGAGCTCGCCGAAGTCTGCAACGAAAAGAAACGGGTGCGGATACACACACTGAGCGTCTCCGTCTGGAGTGGAGATTCCGCGTTCCCGACTCAGACCGGAACCTTTCTCCACTCGCCGTGATACACGGACGGAGAGCGGAACCTTTCTTCTCTGTATATAGTTCCCGGGAGGAGGAGAGGGAAAACGGAACGTCCCCTCAGCGACCCGGTTCTTGCCGGGGTCGCCTGCTGCTGACGTGTACCTACCGGCTTCTGGCCGCGGAGTGGGTCGCAATGGCGGTGGACATCACACTCCTTTTCCGGGCAAGTGTCAAGACGGTGAAGACACGGAACAAGGCTCTTGGAGTGGCGGTGGGTGGCGGGGCCGATGGCAGCCGGGATGAGCTGTTCCGCCGAAGCCCTCGGCCCAAAGGAGACTTCTCCAGCCGGGCCCGTGAAGTGGTAAGCTGGTTGCTATGGAAACGGCGAGCTTGACACGGGGGCGGATCCGCACCCGGGACCCCAAACCCCAAACCCCAAACCCCAAACCCCAAACTCGGCCCAACTATGTAAGCCCTAAGTGAAGAGAGGGAGTCTTTAGTGAGACAGAAGAGTCGGTCTAACGGAGCCGACAGCTGGTTAGAGGCGGCGACAGGTTTATTCTAAGGAAAGAGGGACGCATATCCGAGCACTGTAGGAAGCAAAACTTGCAGAGGTACTTGGTTAACCGTGTTATAGGAAGTTTTGAGGCACTGTGTTCGCCGTCACTGTTGACTTGAGTGCCAGTGAAAAGTTCCCACAGTCGTTACGCTTCCTGCCGCGACGTTCACCTCTCTACTTTTGCCCCTTTCATGTACATATTTGGGCCACTTCTTGCGCATAGGGTTTAAAATCCACCATCAGCTGAACTCTCCTTTATCCTCGCCTCCAGTAGTAGGTAGTACTCAGTACTTCCTGAGACTGGTTTAGGATAATCTTTCACCAACCACTAGTGTCACTGTCCTCAAACTGTTTTCTGTACCCTGAACACAACTGGCTTTTATTTGTTGCCAAAGTAGGGACCTTCTTCATAAGGGTAGGAACAGCGTTGACATTATCTCTGCATGTGTGACCAACAACATTGCTTAGTAAATGGTCCTTGAATGAATAATGAACAAATAGTTGACTGTTTCCTCCACTAAACAGGAAAAAGAAGAGAGATGGTGTTTGTGTTATATCTAAGATGCTAAGGGTGAGTGTTTTTGTGTCACCGTAGGCATATACAGTCTGTTGCCCCTTTTAAGAAACTCACGCTAAAGTCCAAAGCATTGAAAGACACTTACCAGTCAGGAGTAAATATGATCAAAGCACATCATGTGGAATTTTGATGAATAAACAAAATATGTTCTCTTGAAAAGAGACCAGCATGCATAAAGGCACAATTTAGTGCCAGCTTGACTTAAGTTACTTCGATCAACATAAGGATGTGGGATACTCAGAAAATAAGAGTGATGTGGCAGCCTGAGGGAGATGTAGAAGGACTTGTAGATCACTGTTAAGAGTTTGAACTTTGCCCTGTAGGACAGTCCAATGTCATGTGGACAGTGAAGAAGACCCAGGAGACCGCACGGTTATCTTGACCATGTTAACTGTTAGCTAGACTTATGCTATTAAGCAAGGTTTATTTACCTACAAAATTATCCCTTTTTATTTGAAAGAGACTTTTAAAACTCCATTGGCACTGGGCAGTGGTGGCACATGCCTTTAATCCCAGCACTCGAGAAGTAGAGACAGGTCGATCTGGATCTTTGTGAGTCTGAGGCCAGCCGGGTCTACAGAGTGAGTTCCAGGATAGCTAGGGACACACAGAGAAACCCTAGCTCAAAAGCAAACAAACAGCAGCAACAGCAACAACTCCATTGGCTCCATCATATATATGATACATGACATCCCCTACTATTGCATGTATCACATTGAAGGGGGCATGTCTCAGGTGAAGTGAGAGGAAGGGAGAATAAGGTGTCCTCACTCCTCTACCCTGAGTCTGGCCAAACTGTTTCGGAGGTTGCTCTCACACTGTGTGTGGACATCACAGTTTTGATGCATGAAGGTCCTTCCTGAAATCAGTGGTTTATTAACACTGCACAGATTTTTTTTCAGTCCTCAGGAATAGGGGATTTGGAAACAGTAGAGTTAAGAAGCACAGTTCAGCTAGCAGCCCTGTGGGGAGGGAGCCCTGGTATCAGTTGAACTGCTCCCCAAGTGCCAAAAATACATTTTCAACTCTTTTCATTTAAGATCCTAAGGGATGGGATTCTTCAAAGGTTCAGGCTGTCTGAGTGGTGAAAAGACAGCAGCGAAGGGAAGTATCAGCAATGGCAAACACGTCAAATCTATGCATTATTCTCACATGCTGCCTCTGACAAGAGAAGCCAGCACTCATTTCCCAATAGATCCTGTAGCTCAGAACCCTCAACACTGCTCCCTCAGAGCCATTACCAACTGCTGGGCTTGACATTAAGTTGAAATCTCCTTCATATCCTACCCGGCAATTGGTTAAAAAATTGATTACATACCTAAGCAGATCCTTAGACTTTTCAGAACAGACTTTTAAAGGGTCTAGAATTCATCTTGTTTAAGACTAATCATTTTTATAAGTGGGAAGACAACACTCAGACAAGTGCAGTGACTGGCTCCAAGTCTTTACAGCTGGGGACATGTGCTAGAGCCAGAGGTAGAAGCCAACCTTCCTTGCTAGTTCAGTGTTTTTCTCCCTCTGTTTTTGTATCTTAAATATCCACCCAAATTTTTAAAAACAATTATTTTTTACTTGTGTGTGTGCGCGCACACCTCTGTGATTGGGTGCCATGTACATTGGTGTGCCTTTGGGAGGCGAGAAGTGGGCGTCAGGTCTCCTGGAGCTAGAGTGGTTGTAAGCTGACTGACTTGGATACTGGAACCTGAGCTTGGATCATCTGCAAGAGCAGTGAGCACTCCTAGTCACTGAATCATCGCTCACTCCCCCCAGTAATTTTAAGCAAACTTGTTTGACTTTTCAGTGTCAAAGAGTTTCTTCTTAAGCTCACAGTGCATGAGACTTGGATTTGAATCTCTCTCTGGCTGTGTGAAGTCGGGAAGTTCCTTAACTTCAGTTCTCTTTTTTCTAAGAATGATAGCCACTCCAGAAGGTCACTTGACTGAGGAAGTGAGAAACGGTGTGCAAGTGCCTTGAAGAGTCTGAATTCTGTGGTTACAAGTGATAGGAATTTATAAACCACCCAGAGCAAAATGTGTGTGTTGGCTCACATAACTACTGGGTTGACGTGTCTTTCTGTAGCTCCCATCCATGAAACCCCAGGAGTGGACCTGTTTCTACTTGGACCCCAAAGCCTTTGTTGTGGTCTTAGGTATAAGGTTCTTTAGTTGGCTAGGCCATATGTCCGTTCCGGTCTGTGACCAGTAGGTGGCTAGAATATTATGATTACAGCCCCACCTATCTCTTGCTGCCCGACACACCTGACATTACTGGGCATATTGTGTATCCATCTGTTACTGTCTATAGGATAGATACTTCCTCCTTACCTGCTTGTTGTCTTGAAGGACTTTGGGAATGGGCTGGGCCTACAGATGCCATGTGGGGACAGCTCTTCTTCCTTGTTAACTTACAGAAGTTTCAGAGATCAAGAGAACTACCACACAGTTACCAAGAGCCTGGTGAGGAGCCCAGTTGCATATCCAGAGCAGCGGGGGCTCCTGAGTGGCATGGAATAGGAAGCCAGGAAAACTCAAAGTTAACACTAGGTCTACCAGGAAGTCACTGCAACTTCTCGGTCCCAGTTACCGCAGTAACAGGACTGAGAGCTTATACAAGATAATCATGAGACCCTCTGATAAATCATAGCTCTTAGTGATTTTGAGTTGTTGAGAATTCTCCCCCCATACCCAGAGTAGGTAAACAATGAAGTTTGGGTTTTTTTTTTTAAATTGTATCTTGATTTTGTGAAAGTTGAATATTATTTGTTGGTTTACTGTTCATCTATCCATCCTTTAGAATTCATTAGCTTTAGTTCTTGGCTGAAATACAAAGTTCTTTTAAAAATGTTTTACTAATTTGTGTGTGTGTGCGTGCCTATAGAGTTCTGAAGTGGGTGTCAATTCCCCAGGACTGGAGTTACATGTGTCTGTGAGCTTCCTGGTGTGGGTGTTGGGAACCAAATTCAGGCCCTTTGAATGAACAGCAAGTGATTTTAACTGCCAAGCCATCTCTGTAACCCCTTTAGGTTTGTCCTTTTTCTTATTTTATTTTTTAAAAAGAAGACAAACTATCTTTTTCATTTTGCATATCAATCCAGTTCCTACTCCCTCCCCTCTTCCCATTCCTTCCACCTTCTCCCCACTCCACCCCCATCCACTCTTCAGATTGGGTAAGGCACATTGCTTTGGGGGAAGGTCCAAGGCCTTCTCTACTATATCTAGGCTGAGCAAATTATCCATCAAAGAGAATGGGTTTCCAAAAAGCCAGTACAAGCAGTAGGGATAAACCCTGGTGCCACTACCCATGGCCCCACAGTCTGCCTCAGCCATGCAACTGTCACCCACATTCAGAGGGTTTAATTTGGACCTATGCTGGTTCCTTCTCTGTCTGGCTGGTGTTGGTGAGCTCCCATTAGGTCAGGGAAACTGTTTCAGTGGTTTTCCCCATCATGGTCTTGACCTCCTTGCTCAAGGTTCATTCTTAGAGTGACTCTAAACCAAGTGATTTGGCCTCATCCTCTCTCTCTTCTCATTTCTCACATGCGTCCCTTACATTTTTCTCCTGCTACCATCCTGTCATCATCGCTGTCCTCTCACAGACCTTCCTCCCTCAGGGTCTGCATCTGTTATTTCCCTTACATGGAACACTACTCCCAGAATCCACACGATTGATCTCTGCTAACTTCAGGTGGCTCAGATGTTTCCTAAGTGAGGCCTTCTTTGACCTCTTTGTATAAAGTGGCATCCTTTTTCTTTTCCTTGTAATGTTTTCTTTTCATTACTAATGTATTGTGTATAATTTGCTTAGTTTACTACTCGACTATGTGCTTCCTAGAAAAGAAAACTGTGGTCTGTTCTGAATCCGTAGCTTCTAGAACAGTGCAGGAATATAGGTTTGCAGTGCATATCTTTAATTAGTAAGTACTACGTGACTGCATCTCTTTGCTTTCACTTTTGAGAGTAGCCAAGCATCCTTCCAGTTCTAATAATGTGCAGTCCTAATAGATCTTTTGACTATTGCAGATGTAGGTTTATACTGAGCCCAGCATCTGTTATAAATAGTAGCTTTAGTTTTATTAATGAGGTTCAGGCCTTCTCTTAAGGAGAAGCAGATAAGCACTTTGGGGGTGACTGACAAGTGTAACTCCAGCATCAACTCCTCAGGTTCTCTTTGATTTCCCTCTCAGAGGCCCCAATATTAGAGCCTTGTAAGTGAGCTGGAACCACCTGGATTGTTATCTGGAGGGGCTGGAAATAGATTTTGCCCAGAAATTGGCTGTAATCCTAGTTGAACAGGGATTTCACCGAGGGAACACATTTCAGAAGCAGCATCTGGCAGCAGGTGCAAAGAGCCAGGGAAAAGCAGAGGAGGCAGAAAATGGGGCCAGAGTCCAGGAGCAGAGAGAAAAACTGGGCAGCTCATATGACAGCTAAAAGCAGAGCCGGGGTGTGTTGAATCACACTGATTAAAAAATTTAAGGCAGAAACATTTTTGCAAATAAAATAAGGAGTGGCTTTGAGGAAAGCTGTGATGGGTAGGGGGCACAGAAAAGAGACAGTCACTAGCCAGCCTTCTCTTCTGCCTTTCCCCCTTCTTCTTCAGGACCCTCAGGAACCAACCAGAGGGCCCAGGAACCCACTAACTGGCCTTTTAACTTTACAGTGTTGTGTCTTTGTGGTTTATAACAACTGCTGTTTCCTGTATGTAGAGTTCAATGCTAGAGACTCTTAGGACTTCACTGGTGAGCTTTGTATGGCTTGCCCTTCTGGATTTTGCCTAGGACTTAGGAGAACTACAGCTTTTGAAGTTTTGTTTTCAGTAATTGGTTTATTCCATTACCTGATTAAACATCTGATGTGTATCAGGCATTGTGTTGCGGTAAAAAGAAAATGATGAAAATACAGAGAAAGGATGCATAAGTCTCCTGGGGGAGAATTAATGGAGACTGCAGAGAGAAAGCAGTAATTTAATTGGGCCATCAGGGGTTGAGAACCATTATACCTAAATTAAGGAAGGGTACCAGTTTAAGGGAAGTGTGTGAGTGGAGACAGTGAGGCACAGCAGGGCCAGGGGAGCAGAGACAAGACAGGGATGAGAAGGGGATCCTGAGTAATGGAGTGGGTTCCTAGAGATGAGACTCTTCTGGATTGCATAGAACTTTGGTCTGCAGGCCAGATTCAGCCTGCTCTCTATTAACGAACTGAGTGGTGTTAACTTCCATCAAATAGACTGAGAATGCTAAGTATTTGATACCAAAGGACCTTGAACATTTTCAGTATTTCCTAAGAGTTTGTTGATATTTTGATTTTAAAATTGACAATGTGGAAAATGCTGCCTTACATAAATGTATAGTACAAAAAATGGAAGAAAAAAGTATGTTTTAGGCAGTTTCAGAAATTGTTGGAAATTGTGTGCTAGCCTGAAGTCAAAATTCATATGAATATTTTTTAAAAGAATGAAACTCAATTTGGCAATTCAAGCAGGATTTACAAAAAACAAACATTCTAACAAGATACAATCCAAAGATACACTAATCTAATACTTCCATGCTGAGCAGTGAAGTATTAGAAGCCTTTGTTTTCTGAATTGAAACCATCACTCCAGTAGGAGAGAAAACTTTGTTCTCTGGGATCACTGAGGTTCATAACATAGTAGTCTTACCTTTAAACCATAGTGTTTCAGGCAATGTTGGCTGGCATCACGTGTGTGACAGCATGCATGGCACTGTGTGTTTGGAACCAAGGCTACAGTGACATCACACATTGTTATGGGGCAGGGGAAGCTCTTCATTATGAGTTTAAGTTTTGCTCATGTTCATTGTTGCCACATTTTGTCTCCTCCATTTCCAGTTTGTTGATTATAAATTTGTTGTGGTTTGGATGTGAAGTGTTTCTCTCCTCCCACAGGCTCATGTCTGTGAAAACGGTTCAACAGTTGGTGGTACCATTTGGAGAGATTGTGCAACCCTGAGAAGATGACGCTTAGTGGGAGGAAGTGGGTCACTGGAGGACAGACTTGTGGTTTATCCCTGTTCTGGTTCTGGCCTGAACTTGCTGCTTCGTGATCTACCAGGATGTATGCAGGCAGCTTTATGCTTCCACTGCCACAGATAGGAGTCTTCTTCACTGTGATGGTCAGCTCCCTCTCAAACTGAGTTGAAATGTTTTTCTTCCCTAAGTTGATGTTGTCAAGTATTTTGTTCTCAGTGATAGAGAAATATAGGGGAACTCACCTGTGTTTTGTATGTTGTTGGCATATATTTTAACCCATTAATGAGGTAAAGGGAGGAGGGAAAAGGTGGGGGAGAACAAGAGAGCACCCAAGCTTTCTGGGAGGAAAATTAAACAATGCTTTTTCACTTTAGCCTTCCCTCGGACTTGAGAGAAGGTGCCAGTCACTTATATCTCTCTCCTTAATGTCACACAGGGTAGTAGATCCAAGAAAGCAGGGACTTTGGGCTTAATTAAGACAATAAGTGGTAGATGTCCCTTGTGTCGGTGCTTCCTGGGAAACCTGGATTGATCTTTGCAGCGGGGACCTATGCTTGGATCTTGGAGGCTAATGAGGCTCTAAGATAGAGACTTAGTACATACATCCAGCTAACAGCACAGACTAAGTCTTATCTTACATCCATTATACCCGGGGCTGGTGTTATGGCCAGCCAGCCTCACTGGGGGTCCAGATGGGAATTGAGGCTTAGGAGTCCTATTTGTCTCACTGTTTCAGTAGTCACGTTGTCCCATGCTTCTATGGATAATGAGTTGATGATGCTCTTCAGCATGCTAAGAACAGTCTGGAATGGAGTATACTCTCTTCATTATTAATTATTATTATTATTTAGCTTGCAGGTCACCAGTAGTTCACCATGTTACCCATTTAGATCTAAAATAATCCCTTCCATTGCGACAATTTTAGTAAAATTCTTCCTTTCTAGGACCTGCTTTCATCTTGGAGGATTGAGAACAGATTTGTCTACACTGCAAATAGAATCTTGTCTGTCGGGGCAGATATCAGCCAGCTTTGTGCCAACTTGTAAGTCAGAATGCAGTTGGCCTTCAACCTTGTAGAGTTCTCCTATAGAAGCTGTGCATTCATTCAACTGTGGGTTGAAAATTTTAAATTTTGCTTATGTACTGAGCATGCACTTATATTTCTTACTGCCACTCTTCCCTGAGTAATCCAGTCTAACAAGTATTTACCTAGTAGTCAGCTGTATTGTGTTATAAGCATTTAAAGTATGTAAGATGGCAAATTCTGTGTCTTTCATGGAAAATACTCAAGCGTCTGTGGATTTTGTATGCATAGGGGTCCTGAAACCTATCCCCTGTATCTCTGGGAAGACAACTGTGCCAGGCTGTTGATTTATTGCAAGCATTGTAAGATGCACTTAGGAGAGCCCACATTTCCAAAAACTAGTCATTTTTGAGCATCTTGTCTAGGTAGGAGCTCTGCTAAGGTCTTTGTGATTTATCTCATTTAGTATTCCACTTTTTAAGGGTTTGAACTCTGATGGTAAATGTATAATGATGATTACGATGTGAATAATATGGTTTTAGAATTCATGTGAACTTGATGTTTGAGGTTTCTTGTTATGTAGAAATCCATATGGGCTCCCTCTGGTGGGTAAAAGATCAAGGTCTACAAATGTCAGTTATTCCTAGAATACGAGCGCCTTTCAATAAAACACATTAGCTCAGATCTAGTGGCTCACACCTTTAATCCCAGCCTCAAAAGGCAAAGACAGATGGATCTCTGAGGTCAAGGCCAGCCTGGTCTGTACAGCCAGTTCCAGGCCAGCCAAGTCTGCAAAGTGAGACCCTGTCTCAAAAAAGCCCCAAAATAAATAAAATTATCTTTAAAAGATGCTCCTTGAAACACCTCTTAGTGTCTAAACCTAAAGAATGAGAGATGGACTTGTTGAATGAACCCAGTAACTTACACACAGAATGCTTGCAACACAGTTGAAATGCTAAATGCAGAGAGCATTTTCCTTCCTGACTTTCAAGTTGAGATCCTAATGTGTGCTGCTTCCTACAAATTGTGGTCTAGCATGTGCCTGTTTGTCAAAATGTTCTCATCCTGGGGCTTGCGAGTCAGGGTCATCCAGTCTGGGTTTTTTTCTTCCTTTCAAAGATGTTTCTACCTACTTAGGATCAGTGATAAGAAAGCCACTAAAATGAACTTCTGTCTTTTCAGTGGCATCTCCAGCTCTGATTTCCGTAGTCTAAGTAGAAGAGACAGGCAGCAGGGTATTGTGATTCGTGAGAACTGAGAAAGGAATTAAAAGCTTGTATTTTGAGTTAGAAGTCCCTTTGGCTCTAGGCAGTAATTAGCTGTATGGCCCTACAGACCCCTACTCTCTACACCCATTATTCCAAATGAGAGGTTGTGAGTCAATGATCCTTGGGAGCCTTTGCAGTAGGATAGTCCCATGGTTTGTTCAGTTTCTGTCCTGAAATTCCTAGGGTATATTTTAACATTCTTCTTGCTGACAATTACTTGTTGCCTTGAGACATTTTCCCCAAGTCCCTGTATGCTCAGACTTTTTTTTCTTTAATCCAGATGAAACAATGATTTTTTTTTCAAAGTTGGCATTTTGCATGTTTGGGTGGTTTTTTTTGTTTTTGTTTTTTTGACAAAAGACTTTACTGATGGTATGAACTGTCATAATGAACTACTATCAGCGTACATTCTGAAGGTGACTGTTTTAAAATCTAATCATAAAGTTAGTACATGTTCATTAAACAAAATAGAAAAAGGAAGACTAGCTCTTGTTACAATTTTAGTGTATAGCTTTCTAGACTTAATTAAATGAATATAAAACTTTCATACAATAACTTTATAAATCCTTTTTGTGCCCCTCCCCTGTTTTTGTTTTGCCTTTTCTCTATTTCTTCTATTTTACTGTGTTGACCAACTTTTTTCTGTGTTAGTATGTATCGCTGTACACCACTAATTTATTTTGCTGCCTATTAGAAATATCTCATAACTGATTTACCTGAATATCTGTTGAAATATTGATACTATTTTTCCAGTTTGTCACATTTTAAACAAATGGAACATTTGTTTAAACAAAATTTGTTTCTGATTTATCCTAACTTCTTAAAAGACAACAACTAGAAATTTAGTTTGTTTTGTGTTTAATTTTCACACATAAGAAGTTTGCATGTCCTAATGTTGATAAGAAGAAAGTGATTACTGAATCATTTGAAATCATGAAGTTACATGGGAACTTACTACGATTGCTAGAAGAATCTGGAAAAGGTGATAACTGCTCACTAAGCATGGCTACTCTTGGGTGTCTATGGCAGGATTGTCACAAGTTTGATGTTGCCTGGGCCATAGGAAATCCTGGCTATTGGGGCCCTAAAGAGCAAGTACAGTTTTCTGGGTGGCCAGAATAACAATGGGTGCTACAGTGACAGGAAGGACTCTGTGGGTGCTCGTAGCAAGTTCTGTGAAGTCAAGTGGAGGTGGGTGGGGTGAGGTTTGTGGCCTGATCATGAAAACGTACAGACACTAGAGGTGATCTTGAATCTGTTTAATGGCTACTTAAAATGTAACAGAAGCATTTACAATCATAACAAAAAGAGAACTTTACTAATACCTTGAGAATATAAATGACCCAGTTCTGTAGCGAAGTAGACCCAAGTATGTAGAAATGCACACTGTGAACCTGGCAGGAAGAGCAAATGCTGCAGAGGGATTAGGTAGTCTAAATTAGCTTGTAAGTCTCATGAAGTTTCCATCAGAATCCTAACAGAACTTTTCTGAGAGGAGCATGAAAGTAGTTGCAAAATTCATCTAGGAAGACAGATGTGAGGACAGGTGCCTGGCTTGAGAACAACGGGAGGTAGGTGTTGGTAACAAAGCACAGTCCAGCTAACAGATGCGTGGGATGTGACTTGTTCATAAGGCCTTTCACCCTGGGGCTAGTGTTTCATAGTTACTCATGCTTTTTAAGGAGACATGTAAAACATTCTCACACTTCTGTTTAGTGTATGTACATTCTGAATGGACTAGAGATTTAGTTAAGAAAGCAAAGTAGAAGAAAACGGGAGGTGAATGCTGACATACCTTACTTTTACAGGTGGAAGGCTTTTTTTTGAGTCTGCAAGTTAGCAGCAGTCTTAATGACAGTAATGATGCTGATCCTGATGAGCAGGGGGATTACAAGGCAAACATGGCATGCCAAAGAGTGTGTCAACGCATGGAAAGAACTCCTTCACTGTCAGCTTAAGTTTAAAGGTCAATGCCTAAAGTCCTCAGAGTTAAAACCATAAGGACAAAAACTCCACTCTGCAAGCATGGAAATATCAACTAGCTTGACTAACCGTAGCAACGAGGCCATTTGAGTGATGAACTGTGTGGACCTTGTTTTTGCCCCCGTCGTTCAGAATTTAATGAACACACCCCACTTTTGTATGGAAAATAGAACAGAAGCGACGAGCCTAGAAAAGTGAGATTTTCCTTGTGGTAGGACCTGGATTAGAAAAGTATCTCGGGTAAGCAGTACGCACGTATGTATTCAGTGTGCTGTGGAGGGCCCCTATTTAAAGGATGTCTGTGGTAAAGCCTTTTGTAAAGGGAGTAACGTTCCCATAGCTCAGCTAGAGTTTCAGTTCAGATTCTCTTAACCTGTCCAAGAAAATCACCCACAAATGTTGCACTGACCTCTTAGTTTCCTGGCTGTCGTTAAAACAATAAGCCTTAGCAATAGCTGCTGTTACTGAGCACCTACCCTGCCTGGCCTTGTGTAGCAACTTTGTTGACTGTCCTGCAAGCTGAGGTCTATACTGTGAATAAGATGAGGTTCAGAAGGTCAAGCCACCTCCCTGCCTGATGTCCCTAGCACTAAAGATGTGAGGAGTGACAAGAGGGCGCCTCGTCCCGGCTGGCATGCTGCACTTGCAGGCTCTGAAGTGGACATTTTTTACCTGGTGGAGCTGTATTCTTATGGGCATCTGGGCTCTGCTCCTTGATGTGGCCTATAAGTCATGTAAATTGTAAGTAACTTGACTAGTTGGGTTTTTTTTTTTTTTGGTTTGGGGTGCAGAGATAAAACTACTACTGCTGAACCAAGCTTTTTTGGGGGGATCTTTAAAACTCTCCCTTCCCTCTCCTGTTCTGTCTTCCTTACTGGCTGTTTTTTGAAACAGTTGTCTCATGATGGATGTGTTTCTTATAGATAATGTTGATGTTAATGTATGCTTTGGGGGAATAGGAAAAAAACCTCAGTATTAGTGAAATCACTGAGAAAGAAGTAAACTCAGTTTATAGGGCGTAGGCACAAGAAAATATGATTCTGCTTTTCATAGAGCAATGCTAGGTGCTGAGATGGTGTTTTAGAATTGCCTAATGAAGCAAGGGACCTGCCATTTTGCCGTTGGGTGTGGACGTCCTCCAGGGAAGGACCCTAGTGTGGGGGAGGAAGCTGAGTACTGCTCAGGGCCCTGTTTAGGAGACTTAGCTGAGAGCCTCTAGTAGTTGGGGCAAGAGATCCTCAATCCTAAAGGCTCGGTTTCTACACTAGCATTAACATTGTTGGGACTGGGTGTCTGGCACATTGTAGAGACTGAGAAAATAGCAGCTCCTTCAGTGTCTTTTTATGTGTATTAAGAATAAGGAAGCCACTTGGGTTGTGTTCTGGGATAAGGTTAAGAAAATCATCAATTTCCTAGAATCTGAAGGAGACATTTATTTACCAGTGATGATGAAGCATCTCTGATAGGCCACATGTATGGTTTTGGCCTCAAGAACCCAGCAGAGGAAGAGGTGAGTGCTCATGGGAACTGAGAGTAAACAAGTGTACACAGTAGCTCTGTTGGAAAGCCAAAGGTGTCTCGGGTGAACTCTTGAGGTGCCTGTAAGTGATTAGGAACCCTTGACAGGGGAACTTTGAGGGAGAATTCAGGGGGCAAGAGATTACTTCTGATGTTAAAAGGCAGCTTTGGGGAAGAAGTGACTTGAGTAGGTCTTTTAAAGACCTCTACATTGTCCACATGTGGGAATGACGAGACGAGAGACTAGGAATGATTACAGACGCCAAGGTGTACACTCGGGAGGCAGCTCGGACTGAGTAAAGCTCGGCTTACACAGGTAGAGGATGAGTAGGCCAGTGATTTGCCAAATATGCCATGGCCTTTGGGATCCACTCTTTCTAGCCCTGCTACCTTTGTTCAGGATGCTGATCTTAATGGATAGCATGCCAGGATGCCCTTGCTCCCTGGCTTCAGGTCGGGGTCCACAGGGAGAGGTTCCAGTGGGATATTGGAAGTCTGAATGACAGGAGTTGGTTTGGCACTTGGGTACTGGCTTTGCATCCACAGCTCATGATTCCACTAGGTGTCTGTTCACCACCTAGAGCCTTCCCTTTGTGTGTCAAACATCTTGTATATCAGGACAAATATAGCCATGCTCAGTGCTGCATTATAGTCCTACTCAAAGTGACCCCAGGAGACAATGACAAGGGGAAACCCCATGAGTAGCACTTTGGACAATTCATCTCTGCCTCTCTCTTTAAGGTGAGTTTTGTTTGATCTCTGTTTTTCTCCCTTCTTTTCTAGTTCAGCATTGCAGAAGAAAAGTCAAGTGTTTTCGGCTTCAGTGTGCTTTTTCTCTGTGATGTGGCAGTTTATACTTTTCTTCCAAACACAACATGAAAGGTTAGAGGTGGTAAATGGCTCCATGGCACACTGACTGTAAATCCGAGCTGAAATGGAATCTGTAAGCCATTATCAGATTCCAAATCAAGCTGCTGTGGCCTTCTCCAGTTTTTGTTTCAGTGAAAGTGTGTTTTCATTCTGTCAGTGGACAGTTCACACACCTACTATTAAAAGAGCATTCACAGTGAATACTTGATGTAAAAGAGACTAGTTAAATACTTCAGCTCCAAGGGATTCCATTAAAGTAATAAGGAAATTACATTTAATTTTGAATAGAAGATTTTTAATGCCATTGCCATTAAACATTTATCATCTATCTACACATACACACGACACTGGTTTTGTGAGTGAATTCCTGAAGCACAGTTGGTCTTTACATAGGTAGAAAGGAAATATTCCTGACGAATGCATAGTTTGATGTCACCTTCTTAACAGTGGAGAAAACCCTGCTTCTCCAAAGAATAGAATGTGATGGTTGATTGGAAACTTTTGGAGTTACAGCTTTTAGCTCTATCTCCCGAATAAGAAAAAAAAAAACATATAAATGAGTCCCCAGATGAAGGCGTGGTGGGGTACTTCATTGGCCTAATTGATTCCAGACACAAGCTGTGATTTGTAAGCAAGCAGTGACAAGAGGAAGTGAAATAAAAATTAAATTAAGGGTAGGAAGGGAAGAAAGAGACATGAAGAAGAGGTGATGAATTTTTATAAGCTTTAAATACGTGCCTGTGAGTAAGCAGTTGGACGTCTACAGCCATGCCTCAGTTATGTCAGAAGGTGAGATCTGGAAACGTCTCAGTCCCCTAACAGACCCTGTCTTGTTTAAGAATCTGACTTGATGCTCATTGGTTGGTGCGTTTTAGTGAGTTCAGGTGCTTGTTTTGGGACCATGTCACTGTCCAGTGGCATTGTGTCATCTGCTGTGAAGCTCAGGCCAGGGTGTTTGGAGGACAGCCTTTTCTGCTTATAGTTTGACATTGTAGCTCATATAAATAAATGTCTAGGAACCATCTGTCCTCAGTGACCACCATATGTGTGGTTGGCTCACTCATTTCCCCCATTCCTGGGCATCCCTGTCTTCTTAGTGACCAGGCCCTAGAGGACAGGCAGTCCCTTTGCCCCACTTCCTGTACACATAGAGCACATGGCTCAGCACATATCTGGAAGTGAAAGAAGTGAATTAGCCACTGGATTTTCTCTCGTTGTGGCCATGTGAGTTCAGGCCCTGGCCATCTAGAACTTGAGCCTGTGGAATGGCATTGGACCCATTATCTCTCTGGAGTCAGGTCATTTTTATCTTCTTCCCTCCATCCTCCCTCCCTCCCTCCTTCCCTCCCTTCCTTCTTTTCTTAAAACCCTCCAGTATTGCCCGGTTCCCGCAGGACAAGCTCTCAGCTACTTAGCTGGTATCTGGAAGGCTTTTCAAAACTAGCTGCATTGGTCGGCTCCCATGCTTCTCTGATGGTTCTCCCAGCTCCAACCAAACCACCCTCTTCATAATCCCATCTGCCATCTCTCCCATGCGTGGTTGCGCTCTCTCTTCTCTGTGGACACTCACTCTCCTCTCCTTTCTCAGAGACTTAGTCTAGTTAACACTGGTCTCCTGAGTTCGAACCTACTGCTGCCTGCCTTTTTTTTTTTTTTAAAGTGAGGAACTCCTCCTGGCCTGTGACGCCTTTTTAATGCTGCTTTCTGTTATTTATTGGTCACACAAGACTTAGCTTTCAGGTGAAACTAGGGAACTACTGCTGTGTGGATCCTGCATCGTATTATCTGCTTTGGGCCATAGCAGATAGAAGGGGAGAAGTTAGGACTCCATCTTCGTTTCTCTTTACTTTAAGAGGATGGAAACATATAATGATCCTTATGGCTCCTTTTATGGCCAGAGCCTAACACAGAGTCTCAAAGTCTAGCACAGAGTCTGGCCTATAGTAAGGTTTCCTTATATGGTTCTGGAATAGATGACTAAAAGGCATTCCCCAGATATTTGTTTATTGTTTGAACCAGCAGAGATAAATTCCCCCTTAAAAGCCACACAAGCCCATTTTTCCTTTCTTTTCCAGCCCCAGCAGTCCTTCCTGCAGCATGTCCCCATTGCCTGCCTGGGGTGCCTGGGGTTCAGACTGAAATTTAAATCAGTTTTTTGTCCTCTCTGGGAGATTGGAGAGCAGTTCAGTCAGGTCCTCACTAGTAGCCCTTCGGCACATCAGACTGCCTCCAGGGGGAGCTTGTCAGATCCGCTTATCCTAGAGACCTCTCCTGTTCTTCGTGAAACCATTTCTGTGGTTGCTAAAGAAGCAATCATTTGTGTTTGCTTTTAATTTTAATTCCAGCTCTTCATAAAACTTAGTTCTTTTTATAATTCTACCAAAGGGTAACTCTACAAAGGCCTTATAGACCCTGTCAGGAATGGGAAGCTTTCTTTTGAAATCTCTTTCTCCTATTTGGAGTATGCTGTTGGGTGCCTCCCCGTCCCTCCAATCTTGTTAGGTCTAACCTGGGATCTAATCTCCCCTCTCAGTGTTTGTTGTTACCCCACACACCTTTATATATGTATTTTTTCCTCTAGTATGTACCTTAATTTTCTTCTCACAAACACTAACTTACATTATCAAGAGTCTTATATTTACAAATTACAGAGACCCCAAATTATCTTAGATGATAAAAAGAATTTATGGATTGATATTACCAAATGGATTCAGTTGACCTAACGATATCACCACAAGGAGAGTTTTCTTTGTTCCCCCTAGTCTGCTTTTCAGCATTGGTACTTCTTTGTTGTCATTTTTGTTTCTATACTCCTTTTTTTCCTTTTCTTTTTCTTTCTTTCTTTCTTTCTCTTCTTTTCTTTTCTTTTTTGAGATAGGTTCTTTCTGTGTAGTTCTAGCTGTCCTGGAAGTCACTATGTAGACTAGGCTGGCTTTGAACTTACAGAGATCCGCCTACCTCTGCCTCCCAAGTACTGGGATTAAAGGTGTGCACCGCCATGCCTGGCACCATAGACCTTTTTATTCTACTTTAAAGCCACAAACATTAGTTTGGGACGCTCTTAAAAGTCTCGTTAAGCCCTTGCTTTGTGGTAGCCAGCCAGGAGCGGCTGTGTCCTTGTAGCACCGCACAGTGCTAGGGGCTCAGCTAGTGAGTCCGAGGCCTATCTAAAGCGCAGGCCTCCAGAGAAAATGGAAAGGATGTGTGTGGGCTTCTTAGTTCACAGCTCTCCAGCTGCAGGGCATCACTGCCGAGTGCTGGGGAAACGTGAGAGCCCTTCAGAAGGAGCAGTGCATAATGGTGGCCAGAAATAACTGCCTTGCATTCAAAGTTGTGCCCTCGACCCGTGTTAGCTACATTGTCAGTTCACTCAGCACTGAAAGTGCCTCTGAGAACCAGATCTTCCTCTCTTACTCCTGAGCACTGTTTGAGCATCCACTGTACATCTTGCAGACAAACGCGAGTAAGATCATCTCTGATTTTAATGAAAAGTCAGGCAGGCATTAAGGTAGATAACGAAAGCCTGTTCTAAGTGCTGCACCACGGTGGCAGATAGTGAGGTGCTCACACAGGAGAGCCGACGTTTTAGCTTGACCTTAAAGGGTACCACAAGATACCCCCAATTGTGAGAGGAACAGATTTCTCCTGAAGACATCTGTGAACTATCAGCCATTTCTATCAGGGGACTGACGCAGTCAGATATAATTAGAAGCTCATTGTGTTGGCACTTGTGAGTCAGGCTGGCAGCAAGGATGGTGACCTAGTCATCAGTTTGACCTCCAGCTTAGATGTGACTTTCTTTTGTTTCTTCTGCATTTTACATATTTTTGATTATTCCTAATGTATTATCATGTATAGTTTCTTGTCTTCTTTCCTACCCTCCTTCCTTCTCTTGCTTCTTTCTTCCCTCCCTTCTCAGTGTCCTTCGTCAGAATCTTTCCTAAAACTGGCATGCTCATTAGTCGCCCACACTGGGCGGTGTGTGTTGTTCAGTCAGGTTACTTTCCTCATGCATCTGTAGAAATTGGCAGTAGTTTCGAGTCTTCTCTGTCCGGGCCTGGAATCTGAACTTGCTGTCTTTTCTTCCTCTTCCGTTTTCCCAAGTCAGTGTCTTGAACCACTGACTGCATCTATGTGCCCACAATAAGTAATATGAATCTGAAATCTGATTTAAAGGAGAATATTGAATCAAGTTCATTAAGTTTTGGTCCTAGATTAAAATAGAACGGTATTCAGAGTGTGAATATGTTGCTGAATCCCTAACACTCATTGAGCCTGGCATCGTGTGTGTTCATTTTTCAGTAACTGGGTGGGTCACTTTTTTATTTATTATGAACACAAACACTGATGCTAACAGCTGACATGTGAAAGGAAACAAGGCGCTGGTGATGAAAACCATTTAATGATTAGTGAGGAAACAAATATTGTTTAATGAAAATAAAAACCATGTCGAAAGGGCCTAATGCTGACTTTTGGAAATATAAGCATGTTGCGGTCTTTTGTGTACCCTCTGTCCTGTACAGTAGATATTGTTTAAAATTGCTTGGGAACTGGAGCTTGCAATTGTGAGCCTGGAATGTCCTGCAGATAATTAAGTTGTGGTCAGGCTTTGGAAAAATAAAAAGTTCTCGAACTATGATTTTATAAACATGCTACAATAACATTTCTTTATATTTAACAGTTTCTTATAGAAAGTTGATACTCTCATGAGGCATTGATTAAAGGTAAAACATCAAGAAAGAAAAAATATTAAATTAAAACTTCACTTAGGATGTTGACAGTTGGCTTGTAATATTAAACAGATGTGTATGTTCCTGGGCATAGTCTTCCTTCTGAACTGAATTGCTAAGTTGTATTTTTTTTAATGACAACTACAAATTTTTGATCAGTTAATAATTTTAAATACCCATTCTACAATCTTCAGTATCTAACTTCATCTGTAGTTTGAGCCTTCTCAATGATATAATGACTGGTGAGACCTTTGCTGCCTCTTCTAAAGCCTTTCATTTTCTCAACCCCCCCATCCCAAAGCTTAGCCCAGCTCTTCTGATTTCATGATGCATTCTTGGAGACTGATTCCTTGAAATAATTTTAGGATCATTGGGTGGAATTCTACCCTGGCAGATTTATGTCTGTAGTTTCCTCCCATGTAAGCTTTGCTTTGGCATTTGAGCACACAAGCTGACCTACATTGTGGTATTGTGTTTGTGTGGTCAATTGTAAAGGCTTCATAATATGTCTGTAGAGCCAGCCATGCAGATCAACCCATACCCCACGCTGTGAGGCCAAAGAAACGCCAGTGAGGGGACCTAGAGGAAACTCAGCCAGGAGTGAAGGAGATGCAGTGGACTCTTTTGCTTAGGAGGCCTTCGACCTTGTGCTCTCTAAGACCAGAGTCTAGCAAGGGCAGTAGACCTGGCTAGAATAAGTGTGGGTTAGATAGGTGGGTGAGTTCCTTTCTATGGCATGAGGTGAAAAATACTTTGTGATGTTATAGTCTTCCACTCTTTTTGCATGATTAGATAAACTCTGGATTGCTGTGTTTAGGCTAATGTCAAATTTAAATGTAGACAGTATTTTTGTTGTGCAGTCCTTGATCTGCAAGCATCTTAAGTTTTCTAAAAGGTGTCTGGTTACGCTGGACAGAGATTTGGGGCCTTGGGTACACTTATTTATCTTGGAACCACATACTGTTTGCACAGTCTTCTTTGGGAATCAGGGTTTTGTTGTTGTTTGTTTTCCTCTGCAGATTGTATTTGGAAAGCTCTGATTTGGGGCCTTAAGTATATGGGAGATAATTTTAGTAAATACAAAGGCTTTCTAGACTATCTAACAAAGCAAAATAAAACAAAAATTATTTTATAATACAGAAGTGTATTTTGCTTCAAAAATAATAGAGTCTCCTTATTGGCTTGTTACTTTAGTGTGACTGTTCTGTATGTATATGGGCATGTATATGTTGTCCGTGTGTGTGTGTGGATGGAGAATGTATATTTGTGTGTGTGTTGTCTTTACAATTTAATTCAGTCTGCCAGGTTTTCCCAGAAGTGAGAGTATTGATTAACTGTACCCTTTTGAAAAGACTTGCAACTTTGGACTATGTACAAAAAGTAAATTCAGTATAATTCGTTGCTCATGAAAGAGCCACCCAGTTTTAACTTAAGACTCTGAAAGGTGATAAAATATATCATTAAGGGGTTGTGTGTACTGTTTTTTTCCCCTAGTCTTTTTACTGTTTCTTTCCAGTTCTCTTCCAGTGTTTTGCTATTAAGGACTAATGCAAATATTTTGGATAGTTCTCTCTAACCAGAATTGGTAATTATTAACAGATTTAAGTAGAAAATTCTGTTTCACTTTGCCATTCTTACTGCATCATAAGATAACTCTGTAAATGATACTCATTTATAGATATTTTGGCTTGCTCACAGATCCTAATTTCAGTATTACGCTTGACTGAGCAACAAGCTGCTGTGATCAGCTAAGGGAATTGTATTAGGCAGGCTTTATTTTCTATGTCTGTGTAGTTTACAGTGTCTTCCACCCCTCAGAGAAGCAAGCTTTAAGAGTTGGTTTTTTAGTTTTCAAATTTAATAATTCTAACACAGGGCAAAGGAAAGCAAGAAGTTTCTCAGAGCAGGTGACAATTTCTTACTTGCATTGTGAGACTCACACGCTGCCATCTCTCGCCATCTTGTTTGGTCCTCCCTCTTCCCCACATAGCATTTGCATCTTTCCAGCTGTTTTGCAGATAGTGAAGTAGGTGTGTTAAGAAAGAGGGGTTGTGTTGTTCCTGCCCCAGGATATGAGTGCTTGGGTCTCTTCACTACTCAGTTACAAATTGGAATGTGAAGGTACTTATTGGTCCCTAGTGGCCTGAAATGGGAACTGCATCTCTTGAAATTTTCATTAGAACCCTTTGTGAGTTTGATAGGAAAGACAGAAGTTAGTCATTGTAGCTATTGTAAGATAGTAGGTTATCTTATTGAAAATGCTCTTTGAGGCACAGCTGCAGTTGCTTTCCTGCCTGGGCTTAGGTGAAGTTTCTTTGAAAGTTTGGGTGCTAGATTTCCACCTGTCCTTTAAGCCACTTAGGACTTGAAGGGCAGTCTGAATGTATATTTGTATGTGCTAAGAAGGTTGAGGAGTTCTGGTGGAACTTGTCTTTGTTGTCTTTTTGTCAGGTTTATCTTACTTAATTTTCATGAAAATGATGTGTTTGTTACTGTGGTCACACTGTGATTAAGCTTTGGCTGATGTAGGATATTTTATTGTCCCTGTCCTGGAAAATTATAGCAGTTTTTATGAGAAGTGGTTTGTGGGTTCACACA
The DNA here is from genome assembly GCA_028555095.1 of Dicrostonyx torquatus. Classification (NCBI taxonomy): domain Eukaryota; kingdom Metazoa; phylum Chordata; class Mammalia; order Rodentia; family Cricetidae; genus Dicrostonyx; species Dicrostonyx torquatus. The sequence goes on along the minus strand of JAQHUG010000389.1, from coordinate 275,232 downwards.
GCCCACTCGGAGTGCCACTTACTATAATTCTCTTCTAAAAGAACCATAAAACATCGTGTAAATTGTTTAAAAAGGGAAAGGTCTTTTCTGAGAAAGACGAAACATTTCTCCAAGCTTCCTTTTGTTTCTTACTGCAAGCTTCACAACTTAGCTCAGTTTATCTGGAGCGGGAAAGTTAGCAGATAGAGCATGTGGTCCGAGGCCAGCGAGGCTATGAGCTGCAGCTTCTCAGCTCTAAGTCAGTGTTGATGTAGTATAAAGACCTGCTTTCTGTGACTTTGGGTGAAGCTAAGGAAAAGGCAGAAAGAAATGATGTGCCGGGTGGTGGTGGCTCACGCCTTTAATCCCAGCATTCGGGAGGCAGAGGCAGGCGGATCTTTGTGAGTTCGAGACCAGCCTGGTCTACAAGAGCTAGTTCCAGGACAGGCTCCAAAAGCCACAGAGAAACCCTGTCTCGAAAAACCAAAAAAAAAAAAAAAAAAAGAAGTGATGTATAGAAAGGAATTTTTAAAAATTTTTTAAAGCTCTCAGCAATCACATAAGGAAGCCGTGTGCTCATAATCTCCTTTAAGATGTGATTTTTTGGTAGTCAGCCTTGTGAGGCACGTATTCATATTCACATGTAGGCTGACAAGAAGCTCTTGTCCCTTGGCAGTTTCTCCATGCCAGTTGGCTGGCTTTGTTCAGTTTATGTGCAGCGTATGAAGAAAGCACAAAACGGCGCAATCACAAGGCCAAAGTTCTGTCATGGTTTTGTACAAATGCCTTATTCTGATCCTATCTTGGTTTGAGCATGAGCCTTACAGAGAGCAAGGGCGGAAATTGGGAATGATTTTCTACAGCAGTTACATGCTGCTCTGTTTCTAGTCATTCCACATAGGTCTGTCCTACACTGAGCAAGTCGGTGTAAGACAATCTGTATACATGTGAAACGGGAAATCGGGGAAGGTGTTAGTTTTCTGTGAAGATACAACTTATGGTAGATTTAGTTTTAGAGCCACTCCCTGGGTCCATGTAAGGTCATTATATTTGCAAGGACTTCTTTTAGAGGCAGGATTGATCCATCTGTAGCCACAGAAACAGTCACCTCTAAAATATGCCTCGATTCAAATCAGTCTTGTTAAAAATGCCCATTATCTGTGCCTTAGAAGCTGTCTAATTTTGTGGCTAAAAGAAGTGCCTGTTAATCGCATTTCTGTGTCTGACCAGGAGTGCTGGTGAGACCACCAAATGTGGCTGTGAGTCTTTTTCTGTCTTCCGCCTGAAAACTTCCTGTGTGCATGTGATCTCATAAAGAGTAGCAATCTAGGATGCATTCTGTGAACATAAATTCCCTTTTACTGTTAAAAACTGAACACACACAGACCCGCCTTCCTAAAATGTAAACCTTTTAAGACTATTCCACATCCTGTACTTTCTATTTTCATTTTTCTGCTCTTAGGGCATGTCTACTCAATCACTATGACAACAGAAGCAAATTTGGGGACTAGAAAATGAATCTGTAATTGGAGTGGAGAATGAAAAAAAGAAATGATGCTTCTCATGTCATGATATGGGTAGGAAAGCCACAAGGAATGCCCAGACTGGCTACAGGATGGCCCTCAATGTCTGTTTTTCCCAGCGTTGTCTGACAGGGTCGTGGGCCCCGTGTCCAAAATGTTCTCCTGAGAAGCCTGTCTGTGTTTCAGCCCACCAAGCAAAGCATTTATTTTAGCCAGGGCTGGATGTCCATGCCGTTCCCCAGGACCTGGAAGCTCTACGTTAGAGTGCTCTCTAGGGGGGTTTGCTGCGCTGTGGAATGGCTTCATGGTTGTCCTGCAGGATAAAGAGTGCTGTGCTTGTGAGGGGAGGGTCTCCTTTTTAGACTAGGAAGTAGTTTTGCTTATTTTGTTTTAGCACAGACAAAATTCCTAATCATTCTAAAGAACCATACACAAGGGTTTATTGAAGAGTGTGCTTTGCTTTCTAAGTTGTCAGACTGGAGGATAACCACTTGTGCCCGGAAGAATGTTTATTTATTTTTTGTTTGTTTTTCACTTGAGTCATCTAAGAAGTATTTTTTATGGACTTAGAGTGATGCCAACTCATTTATCAAATTGTAACATTTGTATGTGAAAATCTTCATCATAAGATAATTTCCACCAGAAAAGAGGCATGCTCTTTGAATTTCCCCCCGCAAAACTGCAACTTCAGAAAATATGTAAGAGATGTAGCAATTAACCTACATGCAGGTTTCTAATACTAGAAAATGGGCAGCTAGTTACATTCAAAGACAGGATCTGATGGGCCCAAATTGCTTAAAACAGCACAGTTACTGAAGATCTTCCCTAGGGAGCTTGAGAAACCATTTAACAGATGAAAGTACATTCTGAAAAGTCTGACCTTACAGGCAATCATAAAATGAATCAAAACAGTGCTTTTTTCCCCCTGAAATGTACAGAGCCCATCTGTGTCTAATCCAGTAATTATAGACTGTGTTCAATTACCTTTTCAAACTTGGAGCAGACTGGAGACTAGGCAGTGAACAAACATAGGGTTTTGTCTAGACCTCAATTGACCACAGTCTAAAACGTGAATTTATATCTAATTTTATTTTTTGTTTGGTTTGATAGTTCTTAGAGGATTCATTTTGCTACTTGGTGTTTCACCCTCTTGATCTCAGACACCGCCTTTTCTCCTCACAAAAGCTTTTGTATCGCTGTGCCTTAGCTTTACGGAGGTTTAGTTTGTGAGCACTCACTGCTGCTGCAAATCAATAATCTGCATTGGAGAGAAGGCTGCACTGGGCTGGGGGAGGGGATTTTGCCAGTGCAAAAATTTTTTAAAATAGCCCTTTAAATGTGTTGCTGCTGACTGTAACTCTTTGTTGTATGCTAGGAAAAATAATTTTTTCTTAAACATAAAAACCCCTTGGTAATTTTCTTTTGCTGTGTCCATTTACCATTTTCAAAAATACATGGAGATTGCCAAAAGAAATGTGTCTTTCCCACTTCTATCCAGTGGTACAGATTTTCTGTACATTCATTTTACTGTGTTTGCAGACTTTGTTATAAGGTGCACTTCCAACCCTTAAATAAATCAGCTTATGATATGATGAATCAGATTGTTACATTTTGTCCAGGAGCCTTAACAGTTCAAGTTTTGTTTGTCTTTTTTTTTCAAATGCAAAAGAAAAGACGGCCACAACCTTATGGTGGCATAGCCTCTTCCTTATTGATTGGTGCCGCTTCTGTCATGCCAGTAGTGTTGCAGGCAGTCGTTTTGAGCAGTATGATGGCATACCAACAGGAAGTCTCCCAGAGACTTTAGGAGCACTTCTAGTGTAGTATTTTTAGGTGGCTGTGTTCCTTTAGAACTCACCCTCTTTGGGAAGGTTTAAGCACCTACACTTGTACTTGGTTGCAAAGATGCACTTTCTGGAGTCACCTGAGAAAATGAAACCTATCACAGGTTGTGAGTACCTTCTCTAGAGTAGGGCAAGCTGTATGCCTAGAACACGTGGCACTGTGCTTCCTCTGTCTCCTTCCTGGCCCCCATTCTGTGGCAGTGTTGACACAGTATTACTCATAATATTACTAGAGACTTCCTGACAGGAACTGGAGAGATGCTTGGGATCTTCTACCACCCATCCTTACCTCTTTAGAGAGCAGTTTCTGTGCCCATCTGTCCACTGGTATAGCTCCTCCCTAGCTCCTGCATTCGCTGCCTAATGTGAGAACTCGCTTGGTTGTGTGGGTTTCATATTAGCTGATTAACCCTGCTCAGGCAGCTCCCATTCAACTATAAGTGCCTTCAGATCAAGGCTGGGTGGATGTGTGTTCTCCCACTATATCCCAACTCAAACACAATGCCTGGCTTGGCTTGTGGCAAGCACTCTGCTCTTTTTGACTGATCAGAGACAAAATGGATCATCCATTGAATTCTTAGTATTGAAAGGTCATAGTGAAGGGTCCTTAAAGTTAATACAAATCATATCTGAATGATACTTAAGTTCACACTCTTTTTCTGTAGCCCAGAGCTTTATTTCCCTCTCTTAATTTTTAAGTGATAATGATTAAAATGAGTTTTGTCTGTGGAATCTCAGTTTTTTCTTAAAGCTTCCCTGCCTGTTGCTGTGCTGACTCACGAACAGTTTACGGCAGGTTTGCCCCACCTGCAGTGAGAAAACCAAGAAACAGTTCTGGTTTGCACATCTGCAAGCCTTCCTGATTTTCCTGGAAACTTTACAGGGATAATAGAATTGAGTGAGCACTTACTACTTGAAAGATGCTGCTTAATGTGCTGATGTCATAATGCAGAAGCCCTGGCCTTTGTGATTGTGAAGTGTGAGATGAGTGGTGATGTCTCCTCTGTGACAACCTCACGCTCTGTCCTTGCATATTTGCTATCCCCCACCTTGGTCATCAGTGACATGACTCTCCTGCTCTCAGGTTGAGGGGGAAAGAAACCATGTTCATATAAAGGTAATGAAGGAGCATTAGTCTGAACAGCCCATAGTTCTCCAGACACATCACAGACCACTGGCTCTGACCATTCTTTTCTGTGGGCTGTCAATTTAAAGTGTAGAATGATTCTCTTTTTTTAGACCAAACTTTGGGTTTTAGAGACTTAAAGTGTGTCATATTAAATAATACATTTAAGGACTGAAAATACTCCTTTCTTGTGATCTGTATACTGGGGAATGTGGCCCCTAAAACTAGCCAGTACACCTTTAGAGCCAGCAATAGAGAAGGCCACAGTCATTAGACCCAGGACAGGTGAGGAGGTTGGGAGGTGCATCTGGATATGACAGTGAAGGCTGAAGTCTCCAGCAGTTGCCTGCATGTCTTCATACCCTATCCCTCTGTCTTTTGATCCTGACCCTTCCCTGGCTAGAGGAAGGGAAGAGCTGTTTCTGGGAGACTCAGGCCTGCCTGGGGCAAAGCTGAGGTTGGAGACCCAGATCACAGCACAGGTGTAGGCATCTCTAATCCATACAGAGCTTAGTTTCCAGGTTTGCTGGTGATAGTTCCAGATCTCCTGTCTCTCATCTCTTGGTCTTTGAGAAGTCTTAAGAGTTTTTTTTTTTGTAAACTTTGACTGCTTCTCTTAGCATCCTGAATTGGATGTATTCATATCCATTTGATGTGTATATTATCATATTCTTAAATTGTACTCCTGAAACTAGTTGGAAAGTTTCAAGGCAAACATTTGGTTTTCTGTTAGCCCACAAATTGGGCCATGGTTGTTCAATGATGGCCTTGTGTTGACTGAGGCAGTATCACATTTTAGTGTATTTTGTTAGCCCACAGAGCACACCAAATGTCATGTCTGACTGCGAGCAGTATTCACTAATAATAACACCAACTCCATCTTCAGACCTAATGTGTTATCCAGAAATACAAAACGTCTTGGTGAGACTCCCTGGAAATGTAGCTGTAACATGCCCTACTGGCCCCAATGCCAACGTTAATGGTGGTTTTCTAGTGGTCTTGAATGCGCTTTGGAGGACTTTCCCACAAACCTGTCAGATATGGGAAAGCAATCCTCAGTGGTATGAGCTGTTGCAGCACAGGCTGCTTACTGTATGTGTGCTTGTTAGTCAGCACTAAAGGATGCGCTGGTGGGCACTTGCGTTCCTTGCCCCCAAAGCACCCTCTGTCATCCACAGGACCTCTCTCCGTTTGGAAGCTCACTTTATCTCTGACTGTAACCAGACACCTGCTGCACATACTGCTGTGTTCCCAAATGACTTTTGTGCCTATTGGGTCACAATTAGGAGCCAGAGTTGAATCAGGTTGTTTGGAAGCTTTCTTAGGATTTTTTTTTTTCCCTAATCGGAATTAGGAAAGAGTCATTCTTTGTGTGAAAGTCTGGATTTTAACACAGAGAGCTTAGGTACTGGAGGTAGACAGTCTCACTGTAGCACTGCAGTGAGAGACTAACAGCTGTAATGCAGAGAAAACACAGATTGGAAATCTGCAGTTCTGGAGGAGGCTTTGCTATCTGGCTGCAGTTGCTTTAGAGACCCAGCTGAATTGGCACCTTTCTGTCATTGGATCATGCCAGCCAATGACACTAAGTAGGATAATGCTGCCTCTACAGAGCATTTGCTAATGTTTGGGGTTGTCTCTGCTTGCCTTAGGGTTTGATATTGGCATCTTGTAGGTAGCAGTCAGGGATGTCGTTAAATATATTCTGGTATGTAAGTTTTTCCCTTAAACACAACCTCTTCCTGACCCCAGGCAAATTAACACAAAACCCCAAATCTCAGCAGAGATGAGGTTGATAAACCTGAATATTAACCCACCCTTCATATGTGACCATAGCACATAGTAACATCGTCCCTCCTCTTTTCAGAAGCTAATTACAATTAATGTCTGTTCAATGGGACTAAGGATATACATAAACTAGTTGTAAGGATTAGGTTCAAGCTACCTAGGGATATGCATCAACTAGTTATAAGCGTTGCTTAGTGAGTGGTACACACTCCGGTCCCATACTTTTGATCTTCTTGCATATAGCCAATCTGGTGTAAAGATAATGTCTATTGCATGGCTTTGAAAAGGTGGATTCCTATTCTTTCCAGGTCAGACTGTAATGAGCACCTGGGCAATATCTATTCCAACTTTAAAGGACTGGAAGTGATGCCTGTTCATAACTTGTCAGTAACACTGCTTCAGAGTTATGCCATCCACCCCAGGATTTTCTCTGAGAGTGACATTCAACCCACATAGGAAATAAACAGTTACCATTTTAAGAATAAAAAATTGTGATTTAAAAAAACCAAATGTTGTACTCACAAAACAACAATAATAGCGATGCCCAGGGTCTGCTAAGTGCGGGCTAGCAGAGAGTGGACTTACTGGAGACTGTCAGCACACAGTGCCTTTGGTTCACCTGCCAGCTCACCTTTAGACAAGGACTAGACTTCCCTAGTAGACTCAGTCAAAGAGAGGCTTGTAGGTGACTGGAGGATACTGGATCATGAGCAAGGGGCCTTCCATTCCCCACTTGAGTGAAGAGCTATCCCAAGCCACCTGCGTTTTATACAAAAGCTTCTGGGTTCTTTTAGATTTTTTTCTAAAATTTTTATTTTTAAGCCATGACCTGTGGTTCTCTCTGTTTCTTCCCTCTTCTGGAACTCTGGGTAATCCAGACTGAAACTGTGAGTGTGTGTGAGAAGTCATCTCCTCCTTGGCACATTTGATATTTAGTGCCCATCAGTTTTTGGAAGAATGAATAGTGATTTCCTCCAACTCTGTAGCTCTAAGTATTGTCTCTAGCCCCGGACCCTCCAATTTGTAATTCCTGCTCAGACTCCTTTTACACTGTTCAATTAGAGGCATCTGTAGTTGTCTATATATCTGATGTCTGCTTGCTGTGTGTCACATATACTGGGTACATGTCTGTCTCAAGGAACATGTACTGGTTGTCTCCTCTGCTTGGAATGCGTTTGCCAGGCATCTGCATAGAGATAGGCATGTGGCTGACTCTGAGCTCTGCATCAAACCTGCCCTCATTGCCAGCTTCTCAGAAGCCCTCATGACCACTAGGTTTAAAGAGTAATTCAGCTCTCCTCCCAAGCTCTGCCTCAGTTTCCCCTGCCTCACCCTGTTGGTGCTTCCGCCTACACTTATACTCACTCATCCAGCACTATATTAACCAATTTCTTTATTGCTGGCATTTGTTGTTTTTTCAAGAACAGTGTAAATTCGATTGCATAGTATGTAACCCTTTGAAATCATTCTACTTAGGCTGTCTATAGGAGTGTGCTCAAGGATGAACCTATGGATATTTCCTTCCTGCCTTATCACACAGCAGTCTTCTGTTATATGGAGAACTGCACTTATCTATCTATCACCTGTGGAGTAGGCCCTGGCTGCTTTTCAACAATTTTGAATTGAGCTACTATAAATATTTGTGTGTAAGTGTTTGTGTCGGCATAAAGTTTTCTCTTCTCTAGGGTTAATCCCTAGGAGTGGGACTGTCAGTTCATATGGTGTTTGTTAACTTTCTGAGAATCTGCCTATAAACAAATGTCTATAGCAGTGTTATTTATGGTGATAAAATAGTGGAAATATCCAAGGTCCATTATCATTGACTGCTCTGATTGAATTTTGGTTTTAGACTGTGATCAAGGGTTCTCAGTTTTTCCTCCCCCTTCCTGCCCTTATTGCTCTGGTTTAACTAGACTTAGAGGGCTTTGTGAAGATACATACATACAAACAAACATTATCTATCAGTAGAAAAAAGTCAAGAATTGATACTTGCTATAACCTGACTGTATCTTGAAAACATGGTAAGTCCAAGATGCCAGTCACTACAGACTACACAGTGTATAAATCCATCTATAATGTATGTCTAGAATGCAAATACATAGGGAATCAGAAGTTAGAGAAAGATGCGGAGTAACTGATAATGGACATGGGGCTTTAGGGGTAGTGCAAGGCAGTGACTGCTTGCACTATTTGTAAATATGGCAAAATATTAAAACATGTACTTCAAAATGAGTAGATTGTGCACTGTGTAAAATAAATGCCAATAAAGCTATTTTTAAAAAATCTAACTTGCTTTACAACATAACTGTCTCATTATGTGTTCCCACCAGCAATGTATTCAAATTATTTTTGTTCCACATCTCATTGGCACTTGCTATTGTCAGTAATTTTTATCTGTCTGTCTGTCTATCTGTTCATCTGTCTATCTCTATGCTAGGGAGTGACCATGTCAAGCATTACTGTCCTACCAGGCTCCCCTGGCTCTGTGTCAGCGGTCTGCTGGCTGGGTGGTGCCACCTGTGCTAATAGCTCTTCCACAGGTGACAGGGACGCTGGCACCTTTCATGCACCTGTTTGCCTTCTTTGTAAGCGGTCTGTTCGAGTCTTTTGCTCACTTTTAAATCAAATTGCTTTTCTTGGCTTGAGTGAAATTCTTTAAATATTCTGGATATAGGTACCTTGTCATATATGGGGTTTGAAGTACTTTCATGGTCTCGGAATGCACTCATCTTCGCTCTTAAAGACGTTTGTTGGTCACCTGCAAGGTTCATCTGTTGATATAGTGTGTGCTCAGGGAGACACTCAGTATTTAATGACTGGGTGGGTAAATGTCTTCCTTTGCCATGCAACAACAGATTTTATTTTTTCCTGACAGGCAGCATGTAAATGTAAACCCGATAAAGCCATTTTCTGGTTGCTCTATTTCTTTCCTCTTTCTGTCTCAGAGGGATTAGCAATCTCTGTGGAGATTACAGAGCTGCTGTGATGCAGGCTGACTTTTGGGCAAGTCCCCTTCTGCTCCTAATTTTCTACTCCCCCTTTTGACCCACATTTCCCGACTCATGTCTTGAGCTGAAGAACCATTCACATACGTTTGTTCTGTGTCCTGAGTATGCCTGTGTCTAGAAGCCGCTTTGTTCCTTATCTTATGAGTGTCACATCAGTGTTACAAACTCTGCCCTCTTCCTCAAACTAGGTTGGTGACTCCGTTTTATGCTCTTGTACCATTCCTGTGTTTTTGCCTCAGAGAGCTTGAGTTGTTTATACTTTAGCGTTTTTCTCTTTGCCTCATTGTACATCGTTGACTTTCAAACATTTTTCTTCATGTATTCCCCAAAAGAATTTTGAAACAACTAGGTACCCTCTCTCACTTGAACAGGATATAATTTCTAGCATGCTGTAAAACTTAATGTATTATGGCACAGCTTGTTCACCCCTCTCTGAATATACCCTGTGCTCTTTGATGCTGCACAGTCATCTCTGCTGTGCATCAGGACCGGCCCTGACAGCCCTTTCCAGTTTCAGGGCCACAGCTTTGCTTTTCCCAGATGAATTTGAACTTCTGCTCCAGATCTCATCTATGTTTGTGCTGATTTGGCACTGGTCATCCTACCAGGGCTTCTATGCACCAAAGATGGGCTTGTGAACAGAAATGAAAGTCTGGCTGACATTTATTTGGTCAGGGCCCCACACATGCTAGCAAATATGAGATTTAAAGTGTTCAGTGGTGACCAGCAGCCTTTCAGTGCTCTATGTTGTCTCCTCTGTAGTTATTATTGACACGTGAATCAGAACAAGCGTGTGGGTTTCACTGGAGGGGCCTCTCAAAGTCAGGGACAGGCTCCCTTAGTCTTTGTAAGTGGCTGCGCACAAGCTGATGACAGCACACTTTTCTGGAGTGTCAACATTTAGAACCAGTTTCACTCTTAGCTTCCATGACTTGTAGAAAGGAAAAGAAGACAATGGAATCTCACAAAGTTATGAACCAAAACTGTCAGATAACAACTCATATTTTCCATTCAGTTGAATGGGGGAAAAAATGGGAGTCTCTGAATTGTGCAGGTTTGGTTGGTCAGTCTTTAGAGCCTTTTCTTCCTCAGCTTTAACCTGCTGCTGGGTTAAATGGTTTGGTGGAAGAACTGGTTTGATTCAGTACAGTGCTGCCCAGGACTGGTAAGATCTGCCTTTGTCTCCAGTGGGAGCTCAGCTGGTGTCCAGCCTGCAGGAAAGGAACCCAGTGGGGCAATGTGGAGAAGGGGGTGGAGGGAAGGTAGCAGCAACTGTGGTTCCTAGCTGTGTCAGGAACATGCCAGTGTCTCCTCCCAAGGATGCCCAGCCTCTGCCATAAGAACTGCAGCTGAATGCCAGGCAGTGGTGGTGCACGCCTTTAATCCCAGCACTCGGGAGGCAGAGGCAGGCGGATCTCTGTGAGTTCGAGGCCAGCCTGGTCTACAAGAGCTAGATCCAGGGCCGCCTCCAAAGCCACAGAGAAACCCTGTCTCGAAAAACAAACAAGCAAACAAACAAAAGAACTGCAGCTGAAGCCTGTGCCAGGCAAAGCTGAGCACAGTTTGTTTTCTTTTGCTTTGTTTTTATACCCGTTTCCACAACTCAAGGCATGGACCTCAGTAAAAATAAATAAGCAAATAAATAAAAATTAAAAAAAAAATCATTGATACTGAGTTTAGGAAAAACTTTCGTTGTATGATTGGATTTCAAAGTCATAAACCTTTCCAGTTTTCTTTGAAAAGATGTTGAAGAGACAATACGATTTTATACTTTTATTCCTAATGGTCTTTATGCTGTGAGTTGAATTTTCAAGAGCTGCAGTGTTTTTAATGACTCAGGAGCCATCCCGTCTTTCTGTTCCCTACTTTGCTTCAGGTAGCTTTCGTTGTTTTTCAGTAACAGAATTCTTTTCAAATGTTCTGCTCAGACAACATTTACGTATCTTTGATGCTTTTATTGTAATGCTGTTTTCACACAATTAGAAAGTACTGTTGGCATGTCTTCTCTCTCGCCTGTGCTGCTCTTGAGGCGGCTGGTAGGTGGATGGATGGCTTAGGGGCGTTTCATGTCGTGGAGTCTGTGTGTGTGACATTGAGTATGTGGTGCTGCACTGAGAGATCTGGCTGCCTACGGCAGCTTCCCCGCCTGCAAACAAGGACTCTGGTGCTGAGTAATACCTGGATGTCTCTGTTTTGTTCTAGAAAATCTAACACAGATTTTCGATTGCCTTTTAAAAAGCTACCCTTCCCCAGGAAACCTCATCTTTACTTGTCATCTTTTTTTCTGTGAAGTCATAATTTTAGATCAGAATTTCCAGCTGTGGCATCTAGTTTTATGGAGCCTGGACTAAGAATGAAAAACTTGGCTACGTGTTTCAGTATATAAAATGAGTGTTATCTCTCATTGTGTGAAACAGTGCGGTGGTTGTGGTTAATGATTTTAGTTTGCAGGGTTATTTTCTGATCTGCTCTAAGAGAAGCAGCCTGCGCTACAACAGACAGCTCAAAGGAATGCACTAGGTTTGCCCTTCTCCCAGTGTCCCTTGACATAATGTGATGTGTGCATGCATCTCCACAAGGGAGAAACACATAAAATGGCAGTCTGCTGACAGCCTACAGTGACTCCCTCACTTCCCAGATGAGGAAACTGAGGCCTTGACTTTGTCCTGTGTGAGTGAGAAAATGGTCACTAACTGGAAGTGAGAGGAGTCGGAGTTAATCCTGTTAGGGGAAATCACATGCCCTGCTGTGACAATGCAGAGGCCCCACACAGAGAAATCCCACCCATACCCCCTTGACAGCCCTGCTCAGAGGTTGCCTGTGCCTAGGACTAGGAGGGCTGGGAAACCAGTGGAACAGGAGACAGTTTGGATGAACCTCTCAGGATTTAAAAATGTTTTCACTCTCTATTCTCTAAATCTGCTCTTCAATTTTTATTCTAATGAATTACAAAATCAGTGGTTTGGAATACAAGAATGCCTTGATGTAGCAAATCGGTGCTGGTTACAACAGAATTTATCTTGTAGAACTAGATATCTGTTTGTCTAGCAATGGAGACATGGCTCCATCGTGGTCTGTGTAAGAGCGGGATGTTATGTTGCTTTTAGAAGTTTGAAAAAGTTTTTGGTGCTAAGTGAAATAAGTGGGCTATAGACTATGATTTCATTCATGTAGAGAGTGTAGATGCACACACTGTAGTATAGAGTTGATTTCAGAGTGCTGTCACTATGGGTTGATTTTACTTCCTAATTCTGCATAGTTCATAAGCAGAAAATAAGGCCATAACATTTTAATGCAACCAAATAGACAATTTTTATAATATAAGATTATAAAGTCACTGTAGAGTCTCACTGAAGGTAGGCTCCTAGACATGGCAAACACAAAGATGGCGCCTTGCCTCCACCCCATGCTCTGGACTCACCGATGGGAGATAGATAGCACCCACCCACACCAGGGGCAATAAGGTGAAGCCCACAGGGCACCGTCTTAATCAGTAGTCATTTTATTTGACCAAAAACAAGAGTGCATAAATTTGAAAAGCCATTCTCCGGTATTGAAAGAACATTCCTTTAGTATTTGAGAGTGCCTGCTAGTTAGCTCTATTGACTGGGTGGTGACATTCTGCCACTTTCAATTCTTTGCCTGGTGACTGGAAATTTTCATAAATCGGCTTCCCAGAACATTCTTTTATATGGGTGGCTTGACCTAATTTCTCTTACCTGGTTCTGGTTTAATGATTAAGCTGAGTTAGCCATTAAGTAACCAGTGGCTATGTAGAAGACAGTGAGTGACGACTTGGAGTGCCGTGTCCTCAGAGTATAGCGTTGGTCAAGCAGCTGTGCTAGTGAGTCTGGTCTCTAAAAGGTAAGCTTTCTAGAGCACACTGTGGTTTCTTTTTCACTCTCAGGATCCTTTGAAAAAAAATCTAAAAATATTTTGAAGCCCTGAATTCCATTTTATAATTTGGAATCAATAACTTCTTGCTACTGTAATTTCATCCGTTTTATACTACCCCCAGGAAAAAGCGTTTACCTCCTTCACGTTTCTTACAGTGATTTCAGTTGGTCTCATTTTGCATTGCAATTATGGCTTTCCATTCCATGAGGTATGGCTTAGAGTTGTATTTCAAATTTGAAATGGCTTGTGCATTAATGAAGCTACTGTTTTTCCTTTGGAAGAAATGCTCTCTAAGGAAAGTTGTTAGGACCTGGGATGCAGCTTTAAAATGTTTGTTTTGTGTTAGGTGCGAGTCATTATTCCCCAAGGAAAAAGTGGCACCTTTAGACCCTCGCTTGACTGCTGTGCCAATTGTATTTGATTTCTGTGCAGTCACAAGGGGCTACAGAGCAGAAGGGATAGTGCTGTGTAGATGAGGCTTCTAGCCAAGGCCTTGGGACAAACGTGATGTCCTATTTGAAGGAAAATCCAAGTCGGCTCAGTGCCCAGTCAGCCTCTTTCCACATTCTCTCCTTCTGCATCTCATAGAAAACCTAGGTGTTTCCTTAAAACTCAAGCTGCTCCTACTTGCCTAATTTTGGGGTTGTGAATGTATGCCCATGTGGATATAAACTGGGTTTATGGCACTCGTTAAACATCATGACTTCCTGTATTCGCTGATAATTCTGTTCTGACAGTGAATTTTTTTTGACTTTTTTCTCCTGACAACTGTTTCTTTGGAAAACTTATAAAATCTTTGATTTTGAATTGGAACAATAGTATAGACAGTCCAAATCATGTACTTACTTTTTTATCTACTTAGTGAATATTTATGAAACTTTGTGGAGTGTGAGGCAGTCTTTCCTGACGATTGGAGGTACACCAGAGATGTTAACATTATTGGTCTAATGACACAATACTATTTTGCAAAAGTAAAACATCCAATATTGAAAATTTGCTTCTTTTTGTTAAGAGTTCTTTCATTAGAGGGAATAGAAAACAATAACAAACACTTTAAAATTTAGAAAAGACATAAATTAATTTCAAAATTTCTGGTTCCAGTATGCACCAAGAATTCTCCTTTCTAGAAAAGAATTATTCTCTTTATTTCTTCATTAGTATTTGTAAGATTCATCTGAACTTTTTCTTTTGGTGCATAGGAAAGCACATTTGTGGTCTTCTCTTTGACAGAGCTGGCAGCCTTCATATGTAAACATCTGTGAGTCCATCTGTCTGGCCCAAAGCCTGACCTCTCCTTAATGTTCTCATGCTTAGATGATAGAGTTGATATTGGTAAAATAATAATAATACAGACCTCATCCCAGGTTGAGGTTTGCTGCATCTCAAGATGAGGGAGGGGTGTTGGAGGACCACACTTGAGCTTACAGCCTTTATTTGAAGCTGGTACTGCATAATAGGCAATGCAGACAGAGTTGGCAAGTGCTCTGCAGCCGCATCAACTGGATTTACATCCAGTTCTGGTACTTAGTTGCTAAGAGCATCAAACACAGCACTGAGCCTCCTGAGCTTGGCTCCCTGTGTGTGAGACAGAGACCATGAGTCTCCTTGTGTGCTCTAACAACATCTAATGTCACTATCAGAAGCAAGGACCATATGAAACTATGGCCAGTGCTCAGTGTTCCATGAGTGCAAGGGATATATTTGGTATCAGCTGTAGACTAGTAAAGCCATTGTTGTGCCTATCATTCCAGGGCCTGGTCAGTCAATGCCAATTAAATTGAATGATCATCTCTTCTTCTAGTGTTTCTTTTTTTCCTCTCACTCATAGGCATGTTACAAATACATTAGCAACTGGAATATGTGCTCCTCTTACTAGGTTTACAGTGTTCCTGGGAACTCAGCTTGAGTTCTGAGAAGGAAATCAGGTCCAGCTATATGGGCAGAGTAGAGGTTCTCTCTCTGTCTCTTCCTGCCTGGCTCTGAGCTGGGCATTGCCCCCTCTAATGCCCAGTACCTCAATTCTGAACCTTCATCCTCAGAAGGTACTCTGGTTGAGATACTGATTTTATAGAATTTAATTCTATGAAAAACATAAAGAAGCCTGTGATCTTGTTCTGGGAGGACTGGGCGAACCTACTTAGTACAGGACACTTGGCAGTCTAAAGGGTTCCTCTGCCTCCTCAATGGCTGTGAAATCACTGCTTAACTCAGCTACTTGAGACATCTCTTCTCTTTTGTATCCCAAGTTTATAAAACTTACAGCATTTTAGTCTCTTACATGGCACTGCGGCAAAATGTGATAGTAATTTCTGTTACCGCTCCCAGGCTCTGGTGCAGTGGTTCCTTAGCAAGGACAGGGTTAGGGATCAAGTGTATCTTTCTATCCACAGGTAAATTGGGCAGCCTGATGAGTCAGCTTAAGAAAGGTGTGCAGAAGCAGTTAGGTTAAAAATGGTTGACACAAGTATCCTAGGCCTCAGCTCTACCTCTTTAAAGGAAGATCTGAGCAAGCCCAGTGGGGGTGGAGGAATGCAGGCCCAGACCGGGGGAAGAGGACTGACAAGGAGATCGAAAAGACGGCAGGCAGGCACTCTAATAAAGATCTAAGCCTGGGGCTGGCACATGAGCCAGGAAGTGATGGAGGAGCGGTAGAGCCTATAGCACTTTTGTAGAGTCAGTGGTCAGCTTTGAGGCCTGAGCCTGAGCAGGCAGCAATAGCCTCACAGCCTAGACAGGACTCCAGAGGCAAGGTTGCCCGGGGTGCAAGACAGAGATGAGGATGTGAGGATCCCAGAGACAGGGCTGAGGGCTGAGGATGGAAGATCCCAGCAAGAGGTCTGGATGAGGGCTGTATACGTGCCTCTTCCCTCTCTTGCTCACTCACTACCCTGTCAGAGCTTGTCTCTGCTCATAGGAGAATCCTCCGGACTATTGGTGCTTCCCAGTTTCAGTGGAAGATAATAGATTGTTCTTTCTTTTAGGAATATAGAGAAAAGTGGGGAGGGGGGGGCTGTGTCTTGATTCTGCAGTTGTATATAGTAACGGATTTTAAAGGAAGGGCCTTGCTGAGGAATGTGGCGTAGCCGCAGGAGCCTTGCTCCATGCTAATCACCACTGTCCCTGTTCTTTTCCCCAGCACTGCACATGCGCAGCTCCTCAGTGCAGGCCCAGACTGGAGCCAGTGTACCACAGGGCTCTGACATCCGCTTTGAATTCTCATGTGCACTCTTGACGTCCACTTTTTGTGTGGGTCATGTGACCCTTAGAAAATAATATCCTTGCATCATTTTTGTGTGACCTTCCGAAGTCACACTAGTCCCTTTGCATCTCACCCTCTGTGAGGTAAGGTACATGGCTCTTTTTTTTTTTTTTTTTGGTACATGGCTCTTATTGCCCCCTTCTACAAATGAGGAAGCTGAGTCAAATGTAGGCTAAGTATTGGGAATGTCCATGTACTTCATTAGTGTCAGTGCCATCTTGGATACAGAATCTGGCCCCAGAATTCCTCCTCAGCCTCATTCTTATACTGCCTATGGTTCTCAGCTCTGGTGAATCTGCCACTCAAGAGCTTATGGACATGGCCTTGTGGACACCAGCCATCTTCCTTTTCCTGCTTCAAGGTCAGTGGCCACTGCCTCGTTTCCCAGTCCCCTGGTACAGTTCCTTTCTCTGCCCTTATGGCACAAGTGAGGCTCCTGATGGCCTTTCGCAGGCTAAGGACTACAACTTACCCAGTCTGGAGGCTCTACCCCTGTAGGTTGGCACTGTGAACATAGGAACTGCCCCCTACTTGCGTATTCCAGCACAGGACCTACAGTGTCTCCACCCAGCATGGTGTATGCTTCATGACATCTTTGGAGGATTCCACGTGTTGTTAGTTTGTATTTTGGAGCTCTCAGAGACCTGAAAGGAGTATGGAGGATTAATTGGATGGGTCTTGATTTGAATACCATCGTTAGTCTCTCTAAGCCTGTTTCCTTACCTGTGAATGGTGTTCATGTCTGGGCATCACTGAAGAGTGAAGGAGGTACGAATGTGTGAGGTGTGCTTTGTGGCAGACAGGCAGAAGGGCTAGGTCCTTCATGTGTAAACAGGCATGACACTCATAAGACTGGCTGTGAAGAGCCTCCTGAGTATGCTGTGATTTTCAGTAAAATGCAAAAGCCTTGGGCTGTTTGGAGCTGGACTAGATGTTAGGGATCTGGGAATGTAATCCCTGTGCTCATGAGCAAGGGTTTAAGCTCAGCAGTGATAAGACTTAAGGGTCCAGAGGCATCCTGTAAAGTGTTCATTCTGTACCATATGCAAATAGGCAGTTAATTACTTGCTTAGTCGGGTGTCACAGCACCAGCCTGTAGTCCCAGCTCTCGGCTGAGGCAGGAGACTTGCATAGACCTGTCTCAAAAACAAAACAAAAAAAACCAAAAAACCCCCAAAAAACAAAAAACAAAAACAAGCAAAACACCATCCTTGCTCCTTCACTGATGGCTGGTTTCCACTCCCTAGCCTGTGTGGTGTTGGTCACCCAGGACATACTCCGTGTGTGTGATCCTCTGAAGACCCTCCCCTGAGCCAAAGATACGGTTGTATTGAGTTATAACTGTGACCACTGTATGATAGGGGCTCAGGAGGGGCCAGGGAGGGCACAATGACCCTGCTGTCTTGGGGACAGGAAGAAGTAGATATGCACAAGCCACCAGGGGAAGCTGAGGAAACTCCTGTTCTTGTTTCCTGTGCAAGTGCGCGTCTTGGCATTTCACTGCCTCACTGCGCGAGGGTTAGGACTGGACAAATTGAGCTGTGACAGCCCTGGAGCCACAACACTGGCACTGGGCTATACTGAACTTGTGTCGGGAAACTAGACTGATTTCTAGATAGTTGTAATTGATTTTCATCAATACTTTGTTGTAGACATTTACGTTACTACCATTGTAACTGTTAGAATTCAAGTGAAAAGTGAAATTTCCTTGGCACATAGTGAGCACTACTTAGTTGAAGAGTAGCTCCTGTGGAAGGCTCAGACTGCAGTGAAGAAGAAGGGAGCTGCTGTCTCCCTGCCGCCATTTGGAAAGATCATTCTTCTTTTTACCACAGAGGATTAACTTTAGCGGTGTGGAGGTGAACATGGTGCAATATCGGCTGAATTCCCCGGGGACTCTCTGTTTTTACCAATTAAATGCCCCAGCACATTCTGCCTTTTGTTACATAGACCGGTTCATCAAAGACACAGAGTGCACTTTTCTTAAACATCTGTGAAAGTTTCCCTGTGCGGATGCAAAGTGAAATGGAAGCAATTGCAGTGCTTTCTCTCCCTGCAGTGGGGCTGCTTGCAGATCTGATGAGCGCTGAGCTCTCATAGCAGGGGCAGCAGCAAAGAGGCGTCTTTCTAGCTCTCAGTTTTGATGATTGAAAAGCCCGAGGATTTGTAGCCTGCCAGTTCTCGTGTTTATGCTCTACTGCGGACCACTTCACAGATATTTAATGTCTAGTTTAGGACACGATGAACAGTATCTTTGTTTCCAAATGGCAAGTAATAATGAGAGTCAGAATGTGGCTGACTTTTAAAATTGTGCACTTTACACGGAAAAACTTGAAACTACAAATTTTAAATCTCATAAAAGCTAATCAAATTTGGTAGTCTACATACTCCTGTGCATCTGAATTCCATAAGCCTGGGAGCGCTGACAGTGCCTGAGGAGTCTGTTTCTCACTCTCAAACACACATTCCTTCACCCACTTGGGAAGAGACGCCCAGAAGAGCCTAGAGACTGCCCAGCTGTCCTCTGGCTTCCCAGTCAGTAACAGTCTGCCTTACTCCCGATGACCAGAGTCCATAGCTTGTCTCATTGTCCTATGTGAAATAGAAATGCCATCAACAGCAGAGTGAAAGTTGTGACATACGGATGGGTCTTGTGTTACGAGAAGGCGAGTGGTGCTTTCCCGAGAGAAACCGAGTGACTTCCACCAGGAGGGACCCTCCCGACCCTCAGTGATGAGCTGCAGCTGAGTTACACTTTTGTTTTTCCGTTCACTCTTACTCTCAAGCACTTTTTGGATCTTTCGTGTTTCACTTTCTCTTCTGCAGCCATGGTCTCTGTCCTGGTCCCGGGGCAGAGGCTGCCAACAGTGTTTGATCGTGGTGTGCTCAAGTTCAAGAGTTAATGAAAAGTGTTTGATTAATTTATTACAGAGCGCCGCCTCAAGTTAAAACAGTTTTGCTCTGTGGAAAATTCTTTCTGTTCAAAAGAAGGTCCTTATTTCTAAGAGTAGAGCTCTGATTTTAATTAAATAAAGAGCATTTTATGCAATTTTTTCCCTAAAAGCTTAAGACTAATTTCTATGGTTACCAGGGATATAAATCTCTAGATTGCTTTTAAAACAAAGATTTGTGTTCAGGAGAGAGTTGACAGCCCCTTTAAGAGAAGCTATTACTTAATTTTACTTTCCTAAGTTTAAACACATAAAAATATTTGTAATGATACCCCAAAGGCATCATAAAAATGTAAAATAATTGTACTCTAAAATATCTAAAATTACAGGAAATAGACCTCATTTTAAAAAATGAACTAGGATTCATGGCTAGGGAACTAGGATGTGACACACTTCAAAACCAGAGTCTCTTAGAAGGCTATTATGATTGAAAAAAATTGAAAAAAAATCTTTTGTTAATTGTAGGGCTTTAAAATATGTCCATTCAGTTAGGAAATAATTCTTTTTAGTCTCGTAACCTTTAATTGGTTCTACTGTATGGATGCCTTCAGTCCCTGCAAGAGAAATCATCTGTATGTAGAATTAGGTAGGAATCCTGGGTTTGTGTCTGTGGCTCCGCTTTAGACTGTTCTAAGTATCATTCACAAAGAAGGGCCCATTCTTAAAGAGCACAAACACTTGTGATTACTTTCCCGAGGCATCCTTCCTCTTCCAGTACATAGTGGGGGCTAATAAACTGTTCCAGGTTAAATGTGAGTCGTGTCTTAATAAGCACAGTATGAAATGTTTGATAGGAAGACTGCAGAAGTCATTTTCCACTTTTTAATACATGAAACCAATTCTTACCTTCCTTCCCATGTGATATTGTGGCTTTTCTTTTCTGTTTTTGTTTGCCAAAATGTTAGCTGGGCCATCTATAATAAAACATCCCCATTTCATTAAGAAAGCAAGATAATAACTTATACAGTATTCATGTTGAAGACTGGATGTTCTGTACAAGATGCCCTGAGCCAGGAATGCTTTGCATTAGTTCCCATTTATATTTTGACAGCAAAATGGGGGAAAGAAACTCCTTACCCTCCTTTTCTTTTTTTTTAAGAGACAAACAAATGCAGTTAAACCGAGGCACTGGAAGTGCTGTGAGCTGCGTGTTTGAACAGACGTAAACAGCGGTCATCGCAAACGCACACGAATCAGTTTGCTTTTATCTTTCAAGCAAAGCATTTCCCATAGTTTTTGTGGGTTTTTATTTAAGTTGGGAAAACTGTGGAAGTTTGTGTGAAAGTGTAAATAAATGAAGGGAAGTCATGATCAGAGTTTGATAGTAAACACTCAGCAGCAGATTGGGAAAGTCTATTAAAGTCAGATGTAGGTTTTAATAATGTTTGCTCAAAAACTTACTCTCAAGAAGAAAGAAGCGGAGACTTATGCACGTTTGGAACAAAGGCTTGGCCGTGATTCAGAATAAAAGCTGAATGTGAAGTTTCTCCGTGAGGTTTCTGTGATTTAAAGAGCCTTCGTGATTATTACAGGAGCCTTCACAATGCCCTTTCCTAATTTTAATAAGCACAGAAGTCGCTTGTGTATCCATATGTGTGTATGTATTCCAGTTTAAAAGCAAAATAGTTTCCAATAAAATTTAACATTTTTTTGATCAGAATAAACCTATGTGAAGATTCTCAACTCTGCAATGAGGGAAAAAGTAAACTTACTTAGTTATTGAAATGCACTGCAATATAGGATATAGATAAAAATAAAATTTAATGTTTTGAATTTGTTTCTGATCCCAAATTTCTTGTGAGCTTGACGTAGTAGTCAGTGAGTGCTTCTGTCCCTTGCTTGTGCTCTCACGCTGGGGAAGCAACTTCATCTCCCCTGGGGTAACTCCAAAGACTCTGCCGCCTGCCCAGGGGATGAAATAGTGATAAGGTCCTAACAAACGGTTGACTCTCTTTTCTCTCAAACAGGACTGCGGGATCCTTAAAAGTGTGTGTGTGCGCGCGTGTGTGTGTGTGCGCGCGCTTGTTGTTGGGAGCACAAGGTGGCATGTTTTGAAAAGTTTTATAGCTAACAAATTGAGAAGGAATTTTAAAACAAAATACTTTGTTATTTTGATAAGACTAGAAATGTGTATATTTGTGTTGAAGCGCATTAGTCATCTGGAAGAACGCTCCAGAACGTGCAAGCTCGTTCTTCCTCGGTTCACTGCGGAAGCTTTCCAACTTGAGATTTGACTATAATTTAAGTCGAGACTTTTAAATACTTTTGTCCCAGTAAAATAATTCTTAAAAGTATGGAATTGGAGTCTCACATTTAGGGTCTATTATATCATCCTTCTTTTCCTAGCTGTTCTACTCCACTAAAGAATGCTGTTTTAGGAACCAAGTATTTCATTCTCTTTGAACATTTAAGTAAATTCATTTTTGTCAGGCAAGTCCTTGCTTTGTAAAATTAAGCAGTTGTCAGTTTGCTGTAGTTACTTATTTTCACTTTTTCAAAGCAAATGTATTAGAACCTTTTGTAACTTACCGCTTGAAACGGTTCTTTCTGCCGTGTGTGTGTGTGTGTGAGAGAGAGAGAGACCATAATGAGGGAACGGAATCTATATCTATATCTATATCTCTCTCTCTCTCTATCTATATATATATTGAGGACTGAGGATGATTAGGCAAGGCCCTGGATTTTCTTGGAATGCAGGCATCAGTGTTGCTGGCAGAGACCAGCATGCTTGGCATTTTCTTCCCATTCACTCAGCTGAATGAGGACTGTGGAGGCCAGGCTGTGGATCTTGTTACAGACCCTTTCTCCAGCTTCCCAATAGGAGTGTGTGCTTATTCCTTTGCTTACGTTTTGCTAAAGAAGCAGTAGGCTAGTGCAGAGCAGAGTCCTGTTATCAGAGCAGTGTTTTCTGTTGAGTGTGAATGATTGGCATCTATCAGGCAGCAGAGACAGTGCCTGACTTCCCTCTGTACTGCTCAAAGTCGCTTTTGCTGGTCCCTTGCTGATGTGAAGCAGAGACCGAACAAGGTAACAGTTTTGATGGCGAGATTAGAGGTAGCCAGGCAGACTGTCTCCTGGCTTTTAGAGACCCTCATAAGCTCAGGCCACCCCCTCCCCTTGTTTAGATATTATTTGCTCTTTTGAGTTTCGGATTACAGGAGCAATTGATCTGCGTGACCTATCTTGAGAACTTTAACTTTGCAGTGGAAACTTAAACCAAATGTGTATCCTCAAGAGACAAATCATCTTAGGACCAGGCTGCTGTCACTTTGATGTACTGTGCCTCTCTCAGGGGACCCTTGTGGTAGAGAGCGCCACCTAGTGGACGGAACTTGTAGTTGCAACTGTGGCTAGAAGGCTAGATGCTTGTTCTTGGCTCACAAAGAATTGAGTTTTTTATGTTGTTCTTAGCATGTAAATTTAACTGTGACCAGGATTCTAAGAGAATGAGATGGAGAGCATTTGAGTCTTCATACACAGTTCCTCCCCTACTGCTGTATTGCTGTGATTCGTGTGTGAGGGACTTCATGGACTGGATAGACCCATTCTGTCCTGAGGGTGAGTATGAACTGTATATTGCAGCTTGTCTCTGAGGTTGTGTCTCTGATGCGTGCTAATGTGTTTACAGCACCATGAAAAAGCTGTATTTAAAAAACCCCATTGTACATTGTAACTGCCAATTAGGTATAGCTACTCTTTAATGCTTTTTAAAAGCCTGTTTTCTACTTAGTGTGGGAGACCTTGGACAAGGTGGGCATAGGGTTGGGGAATCCCCACCCCTCTCATTGGTTTGGTTTCCCAGGGGCTCATCCAGGAAGAATGTCTCACCTCACCACCGTATCTCTAGCATGGATGTGCACAGCTAACTTCATCATGACTCCCAAGGCCACCAGCCATGGCCTCTGCTCCATACCTGAAGAAACCACATTTGTGCCTTTGGCTAGAGAGTTGAGCTGCTCTGAAATTCATGTCATTGCAGTTGTGTGTTCTGGTCCCCTTGCACTCTGTTTAGTGGAATTATAGGAAGCCATTGTTTTCCCTAAACAGACCAAACCAAAACAGAGTCATTCACACTAATGCTACTGAACCAAACCAACGTTTTAATGAAGCTGAGGGTTTCGTTTCTTTGGATGTAGGCAATCCTAGTTTATCTGAGTTAGTATGAAGGTGACTCCACAGGCCATGCCAAGAGAGGCTCAGGGCTGACTGATCCTGACTGTTAGTCTATAGCTCGGTCTCCTGCTGCCCAGTGGAGTCAAGCTCTTCATAAATGGCAGGCTAAGCCAATATGATCTGGTATGCGCGCGC
>JAQHUG010000389.1:228120-251244 GCA_028555095.1 Dicrostonyx torquatus | reverse complement strand
TTTTCGAGACAGGGTTTCTCTGTGGCTTTGGAGCCTGTCCTGGAACTAGCTCTTGTAGACCAGTCTGGTCTCGAACTCACAAAGATCCACCTGTCTCTGCCTCCCGAGTGCTGAGATTAAAGGTGTGCGCCACCACCGCCAGGCTAACATTGATGCCTTTTGATTGTAGTTGTTTTCAATGACAAAATGATCGGAATTACAAATGATAAGAGGCCAGGACAAGCATGAACAAAATGAAGACATAACTCATCAACAGCACCCTGGGGAATCGTCTTCCCCTAGTTGATGGAAAGCCAACCTGACTCTGTCAGTCAAGAGTGGGCATCAGTAAGAATACTAAGTCCAGACATGGGAGGCAGTGGCTCCTGCCAACATAAGGCTTCCAGTCTGTTCTGGGAATCATGCTGACTTTGGGAGGCCCATGACCTGATATATTTAAGGTAATAAATGTGTCCAGAAGCCACAGGTATTATTTTGGGTAGAGAATTCATGAGAATTCTGGGAATGTTTAGCCTAGAGAAAGGGAAGCCTCTATGTGTAGGGAACACAGCACTTGGAGGTTTCTCTAGCCCTGAGCACTGAGAGGGCCCTCGTGTGCTAGAGAAGTATCTGCTGCTGAGCTGTGCTCCCAACTCGTTGAACTTCATTCAGGGGAAAAATAATCTTTTACTGTTTGAAGTGGAATGAATTCCCAAGAGACAGTGGGCTTCCCATGTGCTGTCCTTCACAATTAGATGTCTCCTAGAGTCTTCTGGCTAGAGAATCCAGGCAGGGGCACTAAGTCTCTTCTTTCTGCAGTTTCTGCTAAGCAAAGGGAAAGGTCTAGTAAAGTGGCAGTGCCCAGGCTTTTCAGGACAGGGACTACTACTCTAACCATCTCCAGAGATGCAGTGTGGGGTGCTGGGAGGATGGAGAGGAAAGGCAAGGTTGTTCAGTTAGCACAGGGAGAAAGTGGGGCCCTGAAGGAGCGGGAGGAAGAGTAATCTATGGTATCTGCTTGTTCTCCAGCTTGCTGTAAAGCAGGTGCTGCTTCAGACTCATTGCTGCTGTGGGGCTGCGCAACCTCTGCAGTCCAAGCAGTGAGTCTTTCTGCTTTGTGTTGGCACTAAGAATGCAGCGTTTTGTTTTCTGAGAGCTGTTCGTTTTGTTTTGGAGGATAGGAGCTTACTATCAGGAAGGAACCTACTTTGCAGGTTGTTAAGTTAGCTGCCAGTACCCCACAGCGCCATTCAGCTTTGTTCACTATCCAGCCAGTCCTACTCTGGGAAGTTAGAATACAGAGCTGAGACTAGAAAAAGTGATTTCTGGTACACATGGTTCCTGTCTGTCTCTTAAAAGATGGATTGAATCCTGGGAGCTGCTATTTGGTGTGGGGGGGGGGGAGAAGCGAAGTTTACAGACTGACAGCACCTTCCAAACACCATTGATGAGGATCAGATGCAGCCAGCTAGCCTTGGGACGGCTTTGTGCAGAAACAGGGACGGGAGCCACAGTACCACAGGTGGAGTTCTGTGGACCCAGCACCTTTGAGTAGCTGGTGGTGGCAAAGATGAGGGCATGAGAAGAAGCCTGCTGAGGGCTGGGCACTGAAGTGTAGGGAGGGAGGGAACAATGGGGCCAGCTCCTAGAGCAGATGTTTAGCAAGGCAAGTGGCAGACAGAACTCACAGGTATGATTTATTCGTGAGTATAATGGAGGCCTGTGATTTTCTGTCTTGGAAACAGAGAGTGAGAGAGGATATCAAGTCTTTGGGATCATGAGGGCAACTGGTGGTGAGCTGTGAGCCAGAGTAGAGTGGAGTGGTTGCCCTAGTGCCTTCCAGAACACGCTTCCTTTGATGCACTAGTGGAGTGTTCTGAAGACAACTGGAACTCAGAGAGAGGTGGGCCTCGTTGTGTGTTTTATGAGCTTGTGAATAAGTCTATGGTTGGAATAAGTATACCCGAAATGCCAAGGGCTGGACATTAGAACCAGATTCTGCAGTTCTGCAGGCAGAAAGCAGTGCTCTCAGAAGTAACCTGGAAGACTGAGTCACTTCAGGAGGGACTTGTGGGGGCTGGAAAGGAGCTCCCCAGATTTCCTTCTTAGTGCAACAACCCTTTAATACAGTTCCTCATGTTGTAAACCCCCCGACCAAAAACTACTTCCTAACTGTAATTTTGCTACTGATCTGAATTATAATGTAAATAGCTGTGTTTTCTATTGGTTTTAGGCGACCCCTGTGAAAAAGTTACTTGACGCCAGAGGGGTCATGAACCACAGGTTGAGAGCCACTGCTCTGGGGATTGCCTTCCCTCTAGACTGCCTGCAGTGAGGGCCATCATTCTGTGGTAGGGAAAAGGGGAAGGAGGAAGCCTGAGACTTTGACAGTTGCTTACTAAACAGTTCCTGGAAGAAAGAACCTTTCATAGACTAGTCCTAAGGAGCACAGGAGACAAGCAGGATTGAGCCAGGCTCTCTGTAGGTGACTTTTCTAGAGATGGAAGCTTCTTTCCTGGGACCTAATTCAGACACCTTCCAAGGTGGCTTCACCTGGGTCCATGCACACCAAGGCATGTTAGTTCTACGTTTTCAATTCAGACTTTTAGCAATTGGTTGTGAAATTTCTTTCAGTTAAGACTGAAGGTATTGGATTTTGAACATAGTAGGCCCCAGGTTAAACTTGGGACCAGTCCTTATGAAAGATTAGTCATATCGCAGCACTAGCTCTTCTGGCTGTGCTGCCTACCAACTCATACAAGCTATGTCCACTGATTGAAGGAAAAATAAATAAATAATGGTTTGTTAAGGGACTTTTTACAATATGCCAGAGGAACCTACTGAAGTCTCTTTAATCTTGAACAATGCTTGCTCCTTTCAGAGGCAAATTATGCAAATCGGTACTTAGTGTTCTGAAATCCATCCAGTCTTTGTTGGTAGCCTGTGAGTGCCAGCTGAGCAGAGTTCCTATCATCCTGGGTGGGGAGTCCGTGATCAGCAAGAGGCACCAGTTCACTGCTCTGAACTGCCCTGCACTGACTGCACCGCCATTCTCAGGAATGCTACCATTTCCTCAGTGCTTTTCTTTTAGTTTTTCTTGCTTTGAGTAATTTACAAAACACCAGGAAGTAGCAGGTAGCCAAACTGTTCTGTAGGTGACACACAAATAAAGCTGGTCCCGTCTCCACAATGGCAGCCATGTTCCCCTAAGCTCCTTTTGTGTCCATTCTGCCCAGAACCTCATTGTGAAAACTTCCCAAACTCTTGTGAAGTAGAGATGTAGGTGTGAAACAGTGTCCTTTGTGTGCGCGGAACAGTTAACTTGGAGGAATCCTTTGATTCCAAACTAAGTGAAAGAAACTTTGATTTCAAACTAAGTTGAAAAGCCCTTGGGGGTGGGGGTGGGGTGGAGGAAATGGTGGGGCTGTAGCACCCGGTCGTGCCCTGTCGCTGCTTTAAGGCTGTGCTGCCATCTAATGGACAGGGGAAAGAGTGCAGCTCTGAGTTAGAATGTCATTCCCCAATTCAGCAGAAATGTGATAAAATATTCTTAAAATCTCTCCCACAAATCAGATTTTGATCAAGTTCTACGGAAAATAATTTTGGATGACTTGTGTATGTATTTTAGTTTAAGGATTGCAAATAGAAAACAAGAGACAGAGTGAAATGGAAGCGCGTGAGGTCATCTGCCAGGTAGTGAGGATGGTCTGGGATTAAACAGTGAGAGATTTCAGCAGCAAGGTGACTGTTTATGTAACATTTTGTAGCACAGTCCTGGGCCAGCTAACACAGGGGAAGCTTGCTTTCCTGAGGGTACAGAGTGCTTCTTTTATTCGGACTCACCCTAGAGCATTGTATTTCTGTTATTAAAACAGAATTTTAAACAAGAGAAGAAGAAAAAGAAAATCAGTGTGAAGGACCAAACTGATGAACTGGGAGTGGTGGCCACACCTCTAACTAATCCTAGCATTTAGGAGGTAAAGACAGGTAGATTTTTGTGAGTCTGTCCTCAGTCCCAGGCCAGCCAGAGGTACACAGAGCTGTTTACTGAAAAGCAGGGCTCTCTTCTCAGAGGGGATGAAAGATTCAGATCACCCCAATCCCTTGTTCCAACGAAGAAGCAGTTTCATGAAGTTTTTTTTTATAGTAACAGAACAAAAAAGTCATAAAGCAAGACATTTCACACACATTAGTGGACGCACTGAAAGGCCGGCTGCGGCAAAGTGAAGAAATCTCAAGTATAGACTGAGTGTGCTCTCTGACGGCACTCTCAGCCCTCTGATTGGTGGAAACTAGGGGTCTTCATATGTTCCAAAGGATTCCTATCTGCTAGTCACAGAATGTTAGGTCTGACACATAGGTAGCCTGTAAGAAATGGATATTTGGAGGGCGCTGGACTTGCAGTGTCCAGGTTTTGCATATCTCTGAAGTTCCAGTCAGCCTTTGCCGATGGCTTCTTTCCAGGAATTCTTACCCACAGTGAGACCTCGTCTCAAAAATGAAGAAAAAAATGAAACTACTGTGGAGTACTAATAGACATGACAGCAATTCCACACAAGCTGTGCCTATCTGTGCTTGCCGGAAGGGTGCACTAGACACTGTCGGAAGCTGCCTGCAAGCAGTCTTACAAACAGGACTAAGTCAGACAGAAGTCCAGGACTAGAAACATGGCGGCAGCCAGTGTCACAGGTGGAGTATTCCCCAAACAGTAGAGGGTATTGCCACAAATCCTGGTTGTCCACCCAAACTTGACGGTAAAATCCTAACGCCGAAGACACCATAGACTTTGGTCACAGAACATGGGGAAATGAAGCTGGTGCTAACAGGAAGCGTCCTTCCAGCCTACGGGCTCTTATAACACTGAGGTGCTTGCATACTGTAACAATGGCCAGCATGGCCTTTTGTGACCGCCAGTGCAACGGTGGCACAAGTGTTATGGGGAGGGTTTAAATAGCTGCTTTATTTTAAAAAAATAGAGTTAAGACCCTCTCCACAGGAGGAAACATATGCCAGTACTATATATAATTTTAGCCCAGAACTTAGGGCTGGTGAGCACAGAGGCCCCAAGAGTGAACCTGAAACACAATTAATAAAAGCTCAGGGTCAGAAATTGGGGTTCAACCTGAAGATCCAAAAAGTAAAACAGCCAGCCACTGCCTCTTACCTCGACCTCAGATTGAAATGGCGATCCTGTCTCTAGGTAATTGTAGAATGAGACTGTGTCTGAGAGCTGTCTCCCTAAACCCCGTCTTATATTCTTCTCTCAGGCTGGGATTAAAGGCATGCACCACCCAACTTCTATGGCAACTAGTGTGGCTACTGGGATTAAAGGTGTGTGTTACCATAACCTGGTCTGTAAGACTGACCAGTGGGACTGTTTTACTCTCAGATCTTCAGGCAGACTTTATTTATTAAAATGTCACTACATGAACCTACTACTTTATTCTGCTAAATGTATATAGTATCAAACTGACATCTAAATTCATGTCTCTCTACCCATAATAGTGCAGCTCTCAGACCTCATCAGAGAAGTGTCTTGTGCAGTCAGTCACACAACTAGTCAAGCGGCCAAGAACGGGGTGACCTCCCCCCTACTACCCCACAACTAGTCAAGCGGCCAAGAACGGGGTGACCTCCCCCCTACTACCCCACAACTAGTCAAGCGGCCAAGAACAGGGTGACCTCCCCCCTACTACCCCACAACTAGTCAAGCGGCCAAGAACGGGGTGACCTCCCCACTGCTTATTCTACTTTCCTCTGTGCCCCCTTTACATGCTCCATACAGTTCTTTCCTGGAGCTTCTCCTCCTTGTGGATGTGGATCAACTCAAGTGCACGTGTGTCCTTGACTGTAAATTGTAGTTGAGGTAGCTTGGTAATCGAGGATCAAAATAAATGGCCACCATCATTCTTAAAAGTGTTTCTGACCATCCTGTTCTGTGTGGACCTTCCTCCTAACACCCTGACAAGCCTTGCCAGTTCTGAGCTTCCTGGGTTGCAAAACATGGAACAACATTTGATTTCAAAGGAAAAATTATGGGTCTGTGAAGACATACATCTGTTGCAAGTCTAGCTATATACAAACATTTAAAGTTAAGATTTTGACTTTAAAAAGATGTTTTAGGATAGATATGATGACTCAGTCCAGCTCTTGCTGCCCAAGCATGATGGCCTGAATTTGATCTCCGGAATCCACGTCACAATGGAGGACAGCTGACATAACCAAGTTGTCTTCTGACATCTACACATGCACAATGGCACACACATATTAACACATGTGCAAGTAATAATAAATCTTAACAATTTTTAAATGAAGTTTTTTTTAAATCAACAAATGCAAACATTCCCACATAAAGACTCAAGTCCAGTACAGAATAAACGACATTGCCTTTGTGTCTGATTTTTGATCTCTTCTAGTTCTGTTGCTCCCTAGCCTTGTGACCTTGTGCAGGGCCTGTTTACACCCTGACAAGCCTCGCCAGTTCTGAGCTTCCCGGTAATTGGAGTCGTGGATGATGTCCACTTTACACAAGTGCCATGGGGTGCAAATTGTAGCGTATTTGTAGCTGCTGAGCAGTGTTTCTTACCGAGCACGCAGCTGTCTGGTAGTCCATGTTGTTATGACTGTGTAGTGTGTGGAGGAGTGTGCACACCAGAAGGGAACTGCCAGTTCATATGGCCTCCAGTTCCTCCTTGTCCTCCTTGTGAGTCAGGTACTGGAGAAATAAGGCATGGTACTTAGACTGCCTGGCTTCCCTTGTGTCTCTGAGCCAGGGGGAATCTCTCTCTGACTCAGTCTTCTCCCTGGTAGAATGGGTACATGATAGTTCCTTCCTCCTGGGAGGTTTGCAGCATCATCACAAGCTAGTGCATGCAGAGCTTTGAGATCCTATCTGCCCTGGAGGAGGTTCTCAGTCTGGCTCTATTCTGGTGGTTTTTAATGTGCTCTTACTGCATTAAACAGAACATAAATGAACACTACAAGTACTTAGATGCAGTAGCTAGAGACTGTTGGGTCTTAGTTGTTGCTCTAAGTATCTCTTACTAGTCATTCTTTTGACCAGAAATCTCTTACCTTATAATGCCTAGAATTAAGAAGGTACTGAATGGGAAGCCTTAAAATAAGGTGTAAGAGTGATTGAGGGAGACACTTGACATCAGCCTTTAGCCTCCACATTGCATGTACACATACCTGCGCACACACAAAGAAACCTTAATGTTTCCTTGTTGTGTTTCATTCTTGGCATTTAAATATTTTTATATAGTATGCTGATGTTTAGTTTAATATCATTTTAAATGAATTCTTTGGTGATTTCATGCATGTATACAGTATATTTTTATCTATATTAAGTATATTATATAAGTATATAATATCAGTATATTAAGGGCTCCACCTTCCCTTAGGCCCCAAAACATTATACTCCCCCAAGTTCATCTCTTCTTTTCATAACTTATAATCTGGTGCTGTCCTCATGTGCAGGGGTGGAGGGCTGTCCACTGGAGCATGGATATCCTAACCAGCCACTTCCGTGAAGACAACTAATTCTCCCAGCAACCTTAGGGGAGGGGCTCCTGATGATATCAAGTAACTTTCTGTAATATTTCAAGTAATATTTTGTCTGTGTGTATGCCAGCAGGCCAAGAAGAGGGCACCAGACCCCACCATGTGGTTGCTGGGAATTGAACTCAGGACCTTTGGAAGAGCAGACAATGCTCTTAACCTCTGAACCATCTCTCCAGCCCCTGGTTTTAATATTTGAGACAGGGTTTCTGAGTATAGCCCTGCCTGTCCTGGAACTCAGAGATCTGCCTGCCTCTGCCTCCCTAGTGCTGAGATCACCATCACCGCCCGACTGCTTCACTCTGTTGTAATGAATTTACTGGGTGAGAATTCGCTGTTGTGGAGTAGGGGAAGTGGGGCCCTGTTTGTTAGACTTTAAAGTGAAACCTTTTGTCTTTGTCTTTTTGTGAGCCATGGGGCCCTCTTGCTTCTGCACTCACCTAGTACCGTTTCTCCATTGCAGGCTAGAACAAGCTAACTGTAGGTAGCGGCTGAGTCAGACCTGTGTCCTAGCTCTCTTTGGAGCTTATACAACATTTTATGAGAATCTTTTCGGTTCCTTATCAGAGCTGTGTGTAGATGGAAGTTTCTGTCCTGCCGTTGTTCAGTACTAGAGAAGCACACAGAGGCTTATCTTAATTATAAACTGGTTGGGCCTATTAGCTCAGGCTTATTATAACTAGCCCTTACAACTTAAATTAACTCATAATTCTTATCTATGTTTAGCCACGTGGCTTGGTACCTTTTCTCAGTGCAACATTTTTGTCTTGCTTCCTCTGTGTCTGGGTGGCGACTATAGACTGAGCCTTTTCTCTTCCCAGAATTCTCCTAGTCTTGCCACCCTGCCTATACTTCTGCCTGACTACTGGCCAATCAGCGCTTTATTAAACCAATACAAGTGACAAATCTTTACAGGGTACAAGAGCATTGTCCCACAGCAGCTCCCACACCTCTCCAGACAGATCTGGTATATTGTCTCGTGTGAGAATGCTCATTATCTTCAGTGTATCCTGTGCATAGGCTTGTGAGGAACACCGTGTAGTTCTCCTGGGTGGTCCATGATGAATCTGAAAAGAAGAGCATCTGTATAAAAGCTTAGTCAGAGTTTAACATCATGGGAGATGTGCAGAGGTCCTTTTAAATGCACAGCAAAGTGAAAATTATCCTGAGTTGGTCTTAACAGAAAATCTTATGGAGAAGTGAAAGTTCAGCAGATCTGTCAGGAGAAGCACAAAGGCAAGAGTGGAGGTCTGAGTGAGCAGTAGTCACCGGACAGAAGCAGGCCACTGCTGGCTAATCCTTCTCTTTCTCTCAGAACACTTGTCCCCAAAGACTGTGACCTGACTGAATTACTAACTCCCCCTGACATAGAGGTGCTCCAGAGCAGGGTTGGTTTAGTTCTCAGTACTGGGGATGGAACTAGGGCTTGGAGAATCCCAGAAAGGGCTCATGTGCCTAGGCTACACCAGCAGCCCTAGAGTAGGCTTTTCATTAAACTTGAAGTCAGCCATATCAAAATAAGAGTTTCACAACCTGTTACTTCTTGCTCATCTGTGGGAGCACCCACAAAGAAGGTGGGGATCCTGTAGGTTTAAATCATTGTCTAGGTCATCTCTACCTGTACTGCTCCCACAAGTCCTGTTTATACACCTGCAGCTTCAGCCTCAGAATCCATTCCCTACAACACTTGAGAGAAGAAATGATTGTCTGTGAATGTAGATGCAGACAATACACTCAAAAAAAGAATTGCCCCTTATTGAGCTCATGAGGTACGCTGTCTGGTGTTCTTTGGCATCACCCGTGCCTAACATAATATGTCACTACAGTTAGGAAGAAGCAGCCATTTGCCAGAACCCGAGGCCCATGAGAGGTAGTATGATAGAGTTAGTGTGGGAGTGACCGTGAGATCCAACCCCAAACTGTGAGTTGGCTATAGTGGCTCATGCTTGTTATCCCAGTACTCTGAGTTTGGAGGCAGGAGGACAATTTCAAGGCCATCCTGAGCTATATGGCTAGACCTTGTTTTAGCATTCACCCCTCCCAGCAAAATGAGAAACAAGTTCCTGAGTCCACAGTGCAGACTCCCCCCGTGGCTGTGCTCTACTGTGTGGAGAAATATGCTCACTCAGTGTGCACCTGTTCGTGTAAAGTGTTGCCATCTTTTCCATTGTAGATTTCTCACATTGGGAAGCTGAGAGACTTTCTCCTGGAGCACAGGAAGGAGTATATTAATGCTTACAGGTAAGTTGGTTCTTATTTCTGTGACTTTGGTGGCTGCATTCCTTTCTGTTGTGCATTCCGCTTTTTTGTCCTTACATTTTACTGACTCACACTTGAAGTGGGGAAGGTCAGTGTCCTAGTTTGCTTCCTTTTACAATAATAACACCATAACCAAAAGCATCTTGGGAAGGAACGGGTTTACATCATCTTATCCTTCTATATCAAGGATGTGATTGAGGGAGGACAGGCCAGGACCCTCAGCAGAAACCAGGAGCCAGGAACTAATGCATACGCTACAGAAGAACACTGCTCACTGCCTAGCTTCCCATGGCTTGCTCATCCCGCTTTCTTATACACCCTGGACCCCCTGCCAGGGGTGACATCACATCAATCATTAATGAAGAAAATGCCCTTCAGCCTTGACTACAGACTATCTGATAGAGGCATCTTCTCAATTACATTCCCTCTTCCCAGATGACTCCAGCTTCTGTTGAGTTGATAAACACTCCCCAGTACTTCAGTTAGGCTACAGGTGAATGAATATCTGCAGAGTGAATCAAAACCACCGTGGCAGGCTTGCACCAAGTCACTAGTTGCCACATGTCAGCAACAGACTCTTCCGGTCTGTGTGTTTCTTTGTCGGGACCATTTTCTACTAATGGATGACACTTGCTGCTTGAATGTGGATAGTACTGTGCACAAAGGTGTGGACACATGTGTCCATGTCGCCTGAACCTGGGGATGCCCGTAAGAATGCACTGTAAATGCAGAGGACCAACGGTACTTTAACTTCCTCTGACTATTCCAGCTTTTGTTTCTTTTTCTTAACTTATACCATAAAACTTTGGTTGTTTTCTTGGCTCTTTTGTCTTATTTGTCTCTACTTTGCGTTTGAAATGTGCTATATTTAATTGTGTTAGATTTTCATCCCTATGACAAATACCTGAGAGAACAAACCTAAACATAGAGATAGTTTATTTTGTTTCCTGATGTCAGATTTCAGTTCATGGTCAGTTAATTTTATTACTGTGGGCCTGTAAGGCAGAAAGTCATGGCAGAGAGTTTGGCAGGGCAAAGTTGCTCACATCTCAAGCAAGAACTGAGAGAAATGGGATAACTCCCACCCTTCCAAGACATGTCTACTGACATGCTTCCTCCAGACAGGCGCCACTTGCCAATAGCTCCTTGAAGCTGTTTGTGGACTGATGGTCCATCATGATTCAGTTCTGACCAGCTGGGGACCAGGCTTTCAATAGTGTACCGTTGTACAATACTCCTTTATACTGGGTGAAGATGTGTCCCTGTGACTGGTTTAGTAAAGAGCTGAATGGCCAATATCTAAGTAGGAAGAGGTTAGGCAGGGCTTCTGGGGACAGAGAAGACTCAGGGAAGAAGAAAGGCAGACTCACCAGCTGGACGAAGAGGAAGCAGGACATGTAAGAGGAGAGATGAAAGCCACAAGCCACGTGACAGCACATAGATTAATGGAAATGGGTTATTTAAGTTATAAGAGCTAGGTAGAAACAAGCCTAAGCTAAGGCTGAACTTTCATAATTAATAAGCGTCTCTCTGTCATTATTTGGGAGCTGGCAGTACAGAAAAAGACTTATGACATTGGACGGCAGTTCTGTCTCCCCACACACTCAGCCGTCCTTTGTTTATCTGCGAGCTACACTGTACTAATGCTTATTTTATCTCATTTAGTCCTTCAATTCTCTCTGCTCATTTTTACTAAGTGCCTATCACATAACATGCTCCACTCCATGCCATTTTGCTCTTTGTCACACAAGCAGGCAGCACTGTAACAGGAGGGCACCACAAAAAAATAAAGCTCCGGGGTTTGGAAGACCCTGGCCTTGTCAGGAAACATGTCTTTGAAGAAGTGACACTTGAGCTGAGATCTGAAAGACCTGAGTCACCCAAATGACCTCCAGTGAATATGCCTGTTGGAGACATGCAGCAGTGCTGAGAGGAGCCTCCTTTCAGACCGGGTCCCAGCACCAAAGGCTGCTGTTTTAGCTGGAAAGTCAAGAAAGCTTTGGCCAGAGCATCCGGAACGACTTCTGGCCTCGATTGTAGCCATCAGCACACAGGAGCACTGTGGTACAGACATCTGGTCCTGTTCTGGCCACAGTATGGATTCACTGTGGAACTCACCAAGTCATCAGAATCCAGCCATGAAGAATTTGCCACAGGAGTGATAGCCCCATGAGCCTCTTTCTTGGGCTCTCTCTGTAGGAAACAAGTGTCTGCACTCCAGGCACTCTACTTAAAAAAAAAAAAAAAAATCTGTGCAAAATGGAAATAGTTTATGCACATTCCTCAACAGAGAAACTCATATCCCAGGTGAAGATGAGCAGTCCCCAAACTGAGCCAGCAATTTTATGCTTTTAGATGTATTTCATTTTAGTGCTCAAAATACCCTGAGATGTTGTCCTGCTGGCATACAGTTCTCTATTAGCTGGCTGGTGAACACTAGATGGCAGTGTACATTTTATTTCTGAAGGTGTCCCCACATCAGGTACTAACTCTATAGGTTATAGCTAACCAGAAGCTGCGATGATTTAAGGAAATGCAAATGGTTGGAACCTAGCAATTTCCAGCTCCTTTCCTTGTCTCTGACAACTGAGGCTTCAGGTGCAATTCTATAAACCAATGGCACTCACACAGGCACGCTGACTGTTCCTGAGGCCCTCCTAGACATTGTGGAGCTCTGTGATAGTATTGTCAACTGACCTGACCACACTCCAAGTCACTGTGGAGATAAGCCCCTGAGTACCCATGGGGAATTGTTTAGGTCAGGTTAACCATAGCTGTAGGCAAGACCCCTTCCGTAGGTGGGTATTGTGAACTCTTTGAGCACTAGCTTTCATTGCCCTCTGCTTCCTGATTGTGGGTGCAGTGTGATCATCTGAGTCAAGCTTTTGCTGCCTTGACATGCCTTCCACGATGAACACTGGGTGGAATAAAGCCTTCCACTCTGAAGTTGCTTTTGTCACAGCAACAGGAAGAGAAACTAAGAAGGATCCACCCCACCAAAGGGCTCAATACAAAAAGAAAAAGGATGTTTTTATGCCCAGAATAAGCTAATTTTCCACAAAAGCCAGAAACTATGAAGAGCATTGTGCTGAGGCTTGAGTGTGTTAAATGTAAACATGAGAAAATTCCGGCTGTTAAGAGATGCAATATTTTGAATAAGGAAAAGAGGAGAAAGGGTCAAGAGATCAAGTTCCAAGCTACTTTTGTTACAAAGACAAAAGTGTGTTTTTTTTAAATGTGGGGTTTAATCCACATTAAAAGTTAAAGGCCTCTTATTCACACTTCCATTGCCTTGAAGCATCTGGCCAAGTGGAGGATGAGGGGTATGGAAGATGGTGTGGCTCAGGCCACCCCTAGTGCTGTCACAGTCATCAAAAACCATCTAGTCTCCAAACTTCAGTGTCTTGTTCCAGGCTAGCTTCTGCCCACTGCCTGTTTCTATACAGGCTCTTAGCTAAGGTCAGTTTCAGGTGTGGGAATGGTTGGGGGTAAGATAAAAGAAGATAACTTTTTGTCACCTTTGAAATGATGTGAAATTCCTGTTTCAGTGCTGTTTGGAGAATGGTGCCTGCTGTTTTAGTAGATTTTGAAGATGATTGTGATGGAATCCCAGGATTCCTGGACTGCACAGCTAACTGGCATCTCAATTCAGCCCACTGCAGCCCCAAGCCTCTCTCTTCCCAGCCACCGTGGTAGCAAATGCTGGGGCTAACCCCTAGGGACTGGGACTTCATCTTGTGGTAGCAAATGCTGGGGCTAACCCCTAGGGACTGGGACTTCATCTTGCTAGCACTATAGCTTAAGCACATCCTTAGCCTCTTTGAGCAGCACGTGGAACTATGTCCCTGAAGCTTCTTTACTCTTAACTAGCCCAGCATTTTGTAGAAGTTTAGTCTTCTCTGCTAACACTTACTCCCCAGTTCCATCCTATCGTGGTCTGCTGCCTTTGAAAGAGCATGGGCTTTGGGACCAGACATACTTCTGTCCAGTTTGGCTGGGTATCAGTTAGTTTGTACAACTCGCATCACTTCTCTGTGCTTCTTTCTGATGCAACGTGAATCATACCTTTGCTAGTTGACAGTGGAATAGAGGGAACCTCTGCTGACTGCCCACAGGGGCAGGCCTGTCTGGAGCTGAGGGTGAGATGGGGGTGGGGCTAGGTACATGTCCAGTTCCTTTAGCCAGGGTACCCATCAGGGAAATTCCGGCTCCTCTCTTGGGAGATTGAAGAGGGGGAAAGCTAGGTTCACTCTGGGGAACCTAATGCACACAGAAGTGCCAGGACAAGGGACTAGTGCCCCCACACTGTGCTATCCCTGAAGATGCGAATAAGCCTCCCTCATCCACTCTCACCAAGTTCTCTTTTCTGAAGGTTGTAGAGTGTTGCCAGCCTTGCAGTTTTACAGCTCCCCTCCCAGGACGACGTGCTGGCCTTGGCCTGTTCCTAGGAACATTTTATAAGCAGTGTAATCACAGAATTGAAAGAGCATGGGTAGAATTATTGCCTTCAGACCATGAGGCTTTGTTAGTTTGACATAATTAGGAAGCTATAATTTTTTCCGGAATGTAGAGCTCAGACTTTATTGACCCATTTAATTTTTTTAATAATGACATTTTACTAGAGTAGAACAGCATGAAGCCTAGGCAGCCTGTGGCTGGATCTTAGAACGACCTTAATTAAAATAATCTCCCCACTCTGTGCCTTTTCCATGAAACCCTGGCAACAAAACAATGCCACTTGGGAAAACAACTTTGTTGGTTTTTGTTGTTGCTACTTAAAGAGTAACAGCACCATCAATTTCCAGTATCCAAGGTCAAGTGGGTCTGTGTAGTGTATCTGTGGACTCCCCTCCTCCCTGAGTAGTCAGTGTTCTTAGAGTAACCTTTATCAGACATTCTCTATCTGTGTCGAATGGGCTCCATTAACTGGGACTGTGGAGCCAGAGGATATTAGTCAGTGCCTTTGGACCAGTGCTGTATAGGCCTACCCTGGTGGCAGGTTCTGTATTCTTTCAGAAGCCAGCACCTTTGTGAACTGGGAGCCTTTGATCCCTTTCACCTCAGTGCTCCCATATGAGAAGAGTAGGGAGAAGTAACTGGAAGTGAAGAGTCACTTATTCAGACACCAGGGCTTGTAAGGTCCATGTGCAACATGCTTGGAAGGTGGAGGAGCAGAAGGCTCATGAGCCCGAGCCAAGGCCTGAGGTGGGTGAGATGAGCCAAGAGAGTTTCTCAAGAACTGCTTTGTCTATCCTAACAGCCTTTGGTCTTAGGAGCTTTGGAAGGCCTATGCATAGGACTTCACAGGATCCAAATCTGTAAGAGCACTTGTGTGACTGTGCCAAGCAGACAAGGAGGGGCTGGACAGAAGCAGCAGATCCTAGAGTCAGCTTCAGTTGCAGATTAGATGGGAGATGTTGGTGGATAGATTCTGAAGAATGTTCTGAAGGTAGAGCCAACAGAATATGTCGATAGATCTATACAGACCAAGAGGTAAAGGGGAGCTAGGGATGATGTCAGGGTTTGGGCCTGAGCAACAAGAAGGAATGAACTGCTAGCAGCACATCCTCAGGAAAGCTGCTGGAGAGCACTGTGGAGAGAGCAGCCAGGAGCTCAGCTTAGGCATATGTGCGGTGCAAAGTAAACATGTGAGTGGGGCTGTCGGGTGGGTCGTTAGAGATCTCTGTTCCAGGTTCAGTGACTCTACTTTCACTCAGTGTGGCCCTTCAGACACCAGTCATCGTTCCTTAAGATCCCCTTGTATTCCTCAAGATCTTAACCACATAGAGAAGAGCCCTTGCCCTCCCTGGTCAGTCCTTCAGAGCTCTGTGTTGGTCATAGGGCATTCTGTCTTTAGAGCATTACTTTTCTGATGAGTTTGTATGCCCTCAGTTCTTAGTGCTTTCTGCTTTCTCTTTTGAGCACAGAGGCCCAGATCTCAGGGTCTGCTTAAGTTTTGCTTGCAGCAGCTGTTCTGTTTCAGGCAGTTCCACATCCCTGGTTCTTCCTTTTTGAGCCTTCTGCCATCACCCAAACTCTGCCATTCTCCTCCCTTTTTTATGTTTTCCTTGCTGAAATGGGGAGAGGAGCTCTTTCTATGTAGCCCACGCTAGCCTTGAACTCCCGGTCCTCTTACCTCCTCTTCCTAGTTCTGGGGTTTCAGGGGGATACTCCACCAAACCCAGAAGCTCCATTCTGAAATTAGAGTTCAACAAAAATTTATCATACCCTCTACCCATTATAAGTGCTAGGAAACAAGAGACAAGAGAGACTGGGCACACAGCTGTTCTGTGTGAGGCCCTGGGTTCAGCCCCAGCATTGGGTAACAAACATGAACATGGAGACGAACAAGGCAGGAGTCTTAGCTTGAAGTCAGTAGCTCCAGGCCTGACCTTCCACTACTGCTCCGTGTAACATGTTGTCACTTCATTTCTCTTTGTACACCCAGCCATTTCATTGGCTCCAGAGTTTCTGACTAGCTCTGAAGACCGCTAAAGACAGCAGTTCCACCTATCCTGTGTTCCAGCCAGTTTCCATTGTTACCCAGGGTCTTATTCTTACCTCCCTCAATCATGCCTCCCTTTCAAGAATCAGTTTGTGGATTCCTCCCACTCACATACCAGTATGGGAAAGAAGCATCCTGTTCCAAACACTCCTGCCTCATTGCCCATGGTGACACACACCTGTAATCCCAGCACTTGGGAAGTAGAACCAGGAGGTTCAGAATTCCAAGGCCTTCCTCAGCTACATAGTAAGATTGAGGCAAGGGTGACCTACATGTGACCTTGTTCCAAAGAAGTATTGTAGGGATTGATGAAGTTAAGATTCCAGAGCAGGCTGCCTTGGTCAAACACTATCTCTGTTAATAGCTGCTTGTGTAACCTTAGCAAGTTAGATAGCCTTTCTTTGACTCAATTGCTTCATTTGTAAAATGGAAATATAATAGCACCTACCTGGAAGTTTTGAGAATTAAGTAGGTAAATGTACAAAGTGCCCTAGATTAGAGCAGTGGTCAATGTGAGTTCACGGAAAGAATTGCTGTGTGATATAACACATCTATATGCATAGGCCTGTCGATGTCACCTATTTGATAATTTATTGAAAGCAGGGTCTGCTTTCAGCTCCTGTGTGTAGCCTAGGTATTAGCAATTTAATTTCATAATGTGTATTGACCATGCATATTATATGCCCAGTATACCCTATAAATTTGCTATGTCTCTAACATTTCCAGAAAAAATAAAGCTGTAGTCCTAACGGTTGCCATATCCTTCAGCATCCGGAACAGTAAAGCCTTTGCTATTTTCTGCCTCTTCTTTACCCTCAACGCAGGGCAGCTTCTATATAAAATTATAGTCCGGAGAAGGACAGTGAGGTTTTGACCCTGAACTTATCACCGCCACTCAGTCAGAAGGAGAAACATGTTCCTTTGAGTTTCTGAACCAGAAAATAAACTTGTATTTTTTCACTTTCCACCACCTTTCTCCTGAAGTAAATTGACCAATTCAGGTTCATACATAGCATAGTCTCCTCTAATTGAATCTGCTACTTAGCTATATTGAGATCTGTAACACAATTATTTCTCCTCAGAATCAAGGAAATAAAACTTGATGTTTATATATACATGTCCCATGAGAATAGTTTGTAATTGTTTATAAGATGTTTAACCTTTTCA
Organism: Dicrostonyx torquatus; assembly: GCA_028555095.1. Lineage (NCBI taxonomy): Eukaryota > Metazoa > Chordata > Mammalia > Rodentia > Cricetidae > Dicrostonyx > Dicrostonyx torquatus. Next base: position 233,774 of record JAQHUG010000389.1, on the reverse strand, counting down.
GAATAGTAGCGATTTTGTTATTGCAACTTGACTTTGTGGCCTTGATAACTTTGGCCTGCTCTGTTTCAAATGCACACTGTGACTCTCATGCTCTTGAAACACAGTGGAGCAGCAGAGTAGGGAGCCTTCTCGTAAGTGTGCCAGCTCCCCACTTGTAAAGCCCTAAATTCGGTGTGACACCTTTGGCTCAGTACCATAAGCTCCTCCCTTCCAGCCTGGGCCCTCTGTCCTGACTGTGATGTTTGTTTGTGTACACATAGCTGCATTCTAGGCTTTTCCTTTGCCTCCATTCCCAGGCAGTCCATGTTGCCTGTCAGTGTCTCTTAGATCTATCACCCCACGCCCCCATAGACACTGCCTGCACCTAGCATTTCTAATTCTCTTGGACAGTGGCAGTGGTCTCTCAGCTGTGATTGGAGCACTTGAGGTCAGGATTCTTCAGTCTTGAGACAATCTGCTATGGAGAAACAGTGTGCACATGGCTCTGTTTACAGTCCTCCAGTGACCACCCTGCTGGGGAAGCCAGCCCTGGGAATGGAGGGTGCAGTGTCTGTGTTCGAGTTTAAATAAGTGCTCACTGTAACACTGTCTTATGAGGAGTGGTGTTGCCAGGTGCCGTCCACATCAGTGTATGTCATGTGCTGCCCCTCCCTGGAACCAGGTGCCTGGTTTACACAGGACCAGCCTTCCTGCTCCTTTCCCTACTTCACTCATATGTGCCCAAGTGTGGAGTGGATATTGTATGTTCACTCAAACTGCCATCCAGAAGGTGGTCTCTATCTCCATCCTCTGTCAGGGCACGCCTTCTCCTGCCTGTCCTGCCTAGCACCCCATCCCACATGAGCTGACCACTTCCACGTCAGCACCAGGCAGTGCTGTTCTTGGCACTCTCTTGTTTTCGTGTTGATCACTCCGACAGTTGAGTGCCTTTTGTGGAGGTCAGAAATGGGCCTTACTCAGTTTTGAACCCTAGCGCAGTATTTATCCTGAGAGGGCTCAGGACATACACAAGGGAATGAATGACTTGTGAGGTTAAATAAGAAATCAGATACACATAAAGCACTGAGAATTGACTTGCATGTGCTCGGCATCGAGCTGTTAGTCAGGTACTGTGTGCTGCCTGATTTTATCAGGGAAACAGACACAAGGCAAACAGTCCTTACTTCCACATAGCTTTGGAGAAAAAAAGACTTTTTGGTATTTCTGGGAACAGTAAATGCAATGGAGGAAAACAAAGCAGGGTCAGAAGCAAATAGCAGTGCAGCAGAGGTGAGGATCAGAGGTGGTCCCAGCTCTGTCCCAAAGCAGGAAAGTGGAGGGCAGCTTTGGAATGGAGGCATAATAATCTCTTGACCAGCATGGCATGAAAAAGTAATGCTGGGTGAGTTCCATGGGAGGCCATTGTTTCTGGAGTGTGATAGATGATGAGACAGACCAGTGGTCAGAACCACTCAAAACAGAGTGGAAACCTAATAGGATAGTCAAGACTTTGTCTTTTGTCCTCATGGTTAGATGCCACCCTTACCCAGTGCTTGTGAATGTGAGCCATGTGCTCTGTGCTGTACAGGGTCTTGTTACTGAAAGTGGATGCCCCTACCAGCCTGGTCACTCCAGGATGGTTTAACTTAACATCATGAGAGATGAAATTTATTTCTAGAGACTTTTTATTGTGAGCTTTGAAAACTGCTTTCTAGAATCTAAAGACTACAGCCCACAGAAGTTTCTCATATGTTTCAATACCCTCAAATGGTGTCCCTGCATTATTTTAGGCTTGGGTTATGCAGTCCTCAGGCCGAGCCTCTGCTCCGAGCAAAGCTGTGTGCTGCAGCATGTTAGATTGGCCTGCTCCGTGGAGCCTGTTGAGAAGACTGCAGCTCGTGGCCTCTGCTCCACCTGGTAGTCTGACCAGCCCCTCCAAGTCTCAGCTTCGGTGTCACTTGGTCAGAGAAACCTTTCTCAACGCTCTACCTGGACTGCATTATGTTCTCACTGATGCCACCCTCACATTTTTTCTCTTTTTTAGCCATACCATGTCTGAATATGGGAGGATGACAGACACAGAGCGAGACCAGATAGACCAGGATGCTCAGATATTCATTAGGACCTGTTCAGAGGCAATTCAGCAACTCAGAACAGAAGGTGAAGTGCTCCGAAAGAAACTAACAGATCCCATGGATGTGCCAACCAGTTTAACTACTCATGCTGCTGCCACTTACGATCCTTTTTTACTTCCTGAATGGCATTTAGGACTTAAAACTTGAAAGTCCTTCTTTCCTGGTCCATCTTCTAAGCTAAGCTGTTCAAAGTCCTGAAAAGACCTCATTCAAGTTAAATAAGTGGTAGGCAGGAATGGAAAAGACCTCTCTAAATAGAATCTATAACCTACCAAAAGGCCAAGGTCAGAGGAATAGATTGTGTGTGTGCAAGCATTTGCATATTTGTGGAAACATGCATTGTGACTATGTTCTGAGTAGCAGGACAGATGGCATAAATGTGGCTAAGGCTGAAACAGTCATCTCTAAGATCTAGTTGTCCTATTAAAGTCAACCCCCATTTGAAACATCATGGTTGAGAGGAAGCTCTGCAGCCACGACTTAAAAGCAATGCACCCCAGCTCTGCTACGTGCTAGTTCCGTGGCCTTGGACAAGTCACTTCATCTCCCTGGGCTCAACTATTTTTTGAAACAGTATAGATAGAAAGTAATTATGCATATCACTTGAATTCTTACAACATACCTGGCACGAGGGGCCTGGTATTATCTCCCCTTCACTGGGTTTCATCCCCGAAGAGGAGGAGCTAGGCTTCCCAGCCATATGTCTTCCGTGATTTTTAAGCACGTACATTAGAACTATGGAGGTCAAAATTGCCAGGTACTATTGGACTCATGGCTGACTTCTGGTGGAAAAGCTGCTCAGAGAATGTTGATCAACAACTGAGAGTCTAATGAAAGCTTACCAGGAAATATTCATCACACAAAATTATGTGTGCAGCATTGCAGAGTATCCAAACCATCGTGTGAGTCCCAGGTTATACAGCCTCTAGTAAAAACATAACCTGTGCCTCATACTCTTAAGGGCATAGGTATTTGTGACCTTCGGTGACCTCTTGCCTCTGGACCTCAGTTGGTTCATTTGAGGTATTTCTCTGAAGTCTTGGCATCATGCCTGCACCCAGCCTTTCCACCGATAGCGAGGTCTCACCATAGGAACTGGCACAGGCTTCTGTGTGGTAGTTGGCCCTTGTGGCTCATCAATGGGAAAGGTTCTTGGAGAGCAGGATGCTATGGGTAGTGCCACTCAGTGTCTGAGGGAGAAGGCAGTCACTGTACGCTGAAAGCAGTGCAGGCAGAGGTGTCTGTGCTCTAGCACATGTGATTTAAGCATGTCACTGGAAGGTGAGCCTCAACACTGGCTGTTAATACAGCCAGGTCAGCATTCCGGAAGGAGCTGGTTCAACTCAGCTCCCCTGCTGCTGTAATAAGCTATAAATTATTTGACTGCAGTTTCTATGGGTTTAATCTCTCACCTGGTGAACCCTAATAAATCTTACTCTTAAAAATATAGTCTTACTTGACACGAGGCTGGTTTATAGCTGGGATTTTGAACATGCTTGCGATGAAGAGCTTGGAGGAAGCTGACTGTTCTGTGGGGTCCTTGAGCAGAGACCTGAGTGCTGTCCTTTTCTCTTACAGCCCACAAGGAGATACATTCCCAGCAAGTGAAGGAACACAGGACTGCGGTTTTGGATTTCGTTGAAGATTACTTAAAAAGTATTTCATTTTCTTCTAAAGGTCAATTGTGGTATTTCATAGGAGATGCAATTTAGAATCGAGTTTTGCTAGCTGAAGACTGTAGTATCTCATTAGTATTAATGATACCTTTGCCTGAGAAGCCATTTTAAATGTTCTCTGTTCTGGTATTTTCTGCTTCAACAGGAGTGTGTAAGCTTTACTCTGAACAAAGAGCCATCCGAGTTAAGCGTGTGGTGGATAAGAAGAGACTGTGAGTATCGCCACCTTTGCTCTTCCTCCCTCAGTTAAAACAGGGGCAACAGGAATGGAAGCCTGAGCTCCTAAAGCATTGACTCTGTGGGCCTCTGTGCATGAAGCCTTCACCGAATGCTGTCTTAGAAGCTGAGGACATACAGTGTACCAGGTGGTGCTGGCCAGTCTATTAGCCACAGCAGCCCATGAGGCAGATTCTCTTTGTTTTCCTGAGGTTCAGCAGATTTTAAACTCACATGACCCCACAATTCCATAGCAGCTGGACTAGTTGAGCAATTACCTAATTTCCTTTTCTTTTTGTTGGGAGTAGTAGAGAGACAGTCTGGCTATGAGGTCCATGCTGGCCTCAAAGACATTATGCAGCCTAAACTGGCCATGAACCCATATTTTTTCTGCTTCAGGATTCAGAGTGAGGGAGTTACAGGTATGTGTCACCCACCCACTTCCCACCCCATTTTTTCATGACCCTGTGAGGTGGAACACTTGGAGCTCTTTGACTCTGGTCGCTGGCCCCCATACTTCTTTCTCTGAAAGTTTTTCTGCAAAGGGGTTTTCACGTTGACCAGTGCTCAGCTATATTGCTGACAGTATGACATAATATATTCAAGATGCCATGCACACTGAACCCCTTCTCCCACTCCATTATCCATTTTGGCATGGTGACTGCCAATTTTCCCAGGGAGGACCCAGGGGAGCAGGTCTGACTCTGGTGTTGTATGATTAGCTGTTAGTATGGTAAGGAGACCGGTCACTGGCTCTCACAGTCCCCAGGAGAGATAGGCGCGACTGCTGCACTATCACAGGGAGAGACAAGAAGAGGCCTCTCAGCACACACAGCCTCAGCCTTGCTTCTAAGCAGAAGTTTCTTCTGATGTCAGTCAGATGGGAATTGTGCAGCATCAGTCAGCTGCCAGATCGCTGTTCTCCATGATTACCCTGAACAGAAGGCCTTGGAGACCTTGGAATGACTAGCTCTTCAGTATGGCCCAACTCTCTCCTCTCGGGCAGGCCTTGACTTCGGATCATACTGTCCCAGCCTCCCAGGTGGTGGGGCTGTGGACTACAGGCATGTGTACACCCTGACTTCTTCTGGTCTTGCTTCATCTTTACACTTAAAGCATACGTATAATTTTATCCTTAATCTTATGCATAGGTCTCACAAAGGCCCAGTATGGCAAATTCAAGGCTGTAGTGACTGTATCATAGCTTTTGTTTCTAAACCAGTCCCCAGTGACATCTGCTCTGCCAAGCCTATGTGTGACTTTGTCCTAAAGGAGCTTTGCTTTTCTAGTGCTCAACTCTTGCTGAATTCTCCATCCAGAGAACCTTTTACAGAGTCTTCTCTGTCTATCTGGTGGACAAAATCATACTCATCCTTCCAGCCCAAGTCAAATGTCACCTGGCTTATGAAATGTCCCAGCTGTTGCCAGCAGTGTAGGTTTCCTGTGTGTTGTTCTCAGCCAGGTGCAGCATACACACTCGTGCATCCACCATTGACTTAAGTCTCCTCAAACACCTCAGCCCATCACAAAATGCCTGTCCTTTGGGGAGGCCAGTGGGTAGAGTGTGCACAGTTGTCATTGGTGGGTTGTTTCTATCCACTGTTCTGTTTGGGTTGCTGATGGCTGTCGTTAAGAAGTTTGTTTGAGC
>JAQHUG010000389.1:190202-217997 GCA_028555095.1 Dicrostonyx torquatus | reverse complement strand
CTGTTCTTGTGTTTAGAGACGATTTCCATACTTCTCCCAGAATATCTATTCAAATCCTTCACACTGTGTTGTTAAATCATTTGACTTTTGTTAATTTGTGCATTAGTTTTTTCCTTATGTGTCCTGATATAAGCCCTTTGTGAGGTCTCTGCTGTGGACAATGGTGTGTCGTCCTCCCCCCACCCCCACATGCTTTGTCTAGTCTGCATCTGATCTGAATGGCATAGCCCTTATTCTCTTAGTGCTAATTAAAGATACTTTCTTCATGGAGTTGACACAACATGGGCTCTGGAACTGGGACCTGAAGGTCTTGTCTCAGCCTAGCTACTATGTGGCCTCAGTTTCATTCTTTATTTTAAAATAAAATCATTTAATATATTTAATACTAGTACCTTCTTAGAGACATGGTTTGGAGTTGGATGAATTTGTCTATATTTATCCTCATAAGGTGCTTAGAGAAATACTTGGTACATCATAAGTACTTGGCAGATGCTAAGTGGTGTGTTTAAACCAGATCCAGCCAGCACGAGTTGACTTTATACTTTTACTGTCTGGCTCGCTAACAGCGTGGCCTGTGTCATGGATCCTTTCAGCACCCTGCCTATAATGTTTATATAGGTTTTAGAAGAGCTATTATGATGCCTATTATTCTACTTTGGTGATTGATTGATTGATTCTTTCAAGAAGATTGATCTTTTGTCTGCACATTGTAACCTAGGTTCTCATAAAACTCCTGGCAGCAATCCTTCTGCCTGTTTCCTGTGTGCTGGCATCACAGTCAAGCATAGAGTTAAGTCTGCTTGGCCCTAAAGCACATTATTTTAGAGAGTTTCTTTCCTCTGGTAGCTATTTACTCGTGTTTATAAACACGTTTTTATGGGTCACTGTGTTAGCTCAATTCCCATCACTCTGACAAAATACTCGTGATAGTCAACTTAAAAAGAGGTCAACCATGATGGTGCCTACCTTTAATCTGAACACTCAGGTGACAGAAGCAGGCATGTCTCTGTGAGTTCAAGGCCACCCTGGTCCCATAGCAAGTTCCAAACTAGCCAGGACTACATAGTGAGACTCTGGCTCCAAAAATTAAAATAAAATACAAAGAGGAGTCAGAAGAAGAAAATTTGTTGGGGTAATGATTTTAGAGGTCTCAGCTTGTGATTGCTTGGCCCTAGTGGCACAGTGCATGACAGGAGCACATGGCAAAGGGACCCTGTTTGCTTTATGGCAACACAGTTGAAAAACAAAGAAAATGAAAGGGCCAGGAGCCCATTGGCCACTTCAAGGACACTTCCCCAATGACCTTTTTTACACTAGTTCTACCGCCTAAAGCTTTACTCAGTGAAGTCATACACTGGACCTCAACAGAGGCCTTTAGGGGCCTCTTTGCAGATCATAACAGACAGTGCATGTAGGTACTGGTCCATCTAAACAGCATACACAGCTCACAGAAACACAGACCCACTCTAAGGAAGAACAGGAGAGTGCTTGCTATGTAAGCCGGGGCCTGGAGAGATGGCGTGGGGTGAAGTGCTTGCTGCACAAGTGTAAGGACCTGAGTTCAGTTCCCCAGCACCCGTGCACACTCTAGGCATGGCAGTGCTCACCTATGACCTCAGCACTGGAAGCAGACAGGCAGTTCCTGGGATTCATTGGCCAGCCAGTTTCGATGAAACAGTGAACAGTTCAATGCGAGACCCTGTCTCAAATAATAAATGGAAGCCAGGTATAATGGCACACACCTTTAATCCCAGCACTCAGGAGGCAGAGATAGGCAGATCTCTGAGTTTAAGGCCAGCCTGGTCTACAGAGAGAGTTCCAGGCCAGTCAGAGCTATATAGTGAGAGCAAGATAGCAACAATAAAAATAAGGTGGAGAGTTCTAGAGGGAAACTCCCAATATTGACCTCCGGCCTCTATGCATGCACCTATGGGTAACACACACACATACACGGTTCAACAAGATGACTTAGCAGGTTTAAAGCATTTTCTGCACAAGCCTGATAACCTGCGTTTGAGCCTTAGAACACATGTTTAAAACCAAACCAACCAAACGCACAACAGATGCTCTAGCCCACTTCTGTAGTCTCAGTATTCTTCAGTGAGATGGGAGATGAAGAAATCACCTGGAACTCCTGAATTTAAGCCTAAGAACCCATGTTTAGCATCTGCCAGAAATGCCCATTCTTTTCTTTATTATTCTGCATCTACCATTTGCTAATAAGGTTGATCCTGTGCTCCTTGCCACATGTAAGGCATGATAAGAATCTGTCACTGAGCTCCAGGTTCGTTTTCCTTAGTCTTCTGTTTATGGGACTAATATTTGGGAACTGGGGAACTTTTTATATAATCTGAACAAAACTCCACAAGTAAAGGCTTTACTATTGGTCCCGCTTTCATAGGAGAGAAAGCCGACTTCTGTGACATTTGACCAAATGGTGTCTTTCTAAAAATCTGCTCCTGCACCTCTCCTAATAAAGTTTCGGTCATCCGTTAAAAAAAAAAAAAAAAAAAAAAAAATATTTAAAACCAAATGAACAACAGATCTTGTAGCACACTTCTGTAGTCTTGGTGCTCCTGCAGTGAGATGGGAGGTGGAGACAGAAGTCACCTGACGCTCCCAGAGAAATGCGAGGCCTGCCTCAACAAAGTGGAGAGAGAAGACTTACAGAAGTTGTCTTCTGACCTCCACATGTGTACTGCGTGGCCGCAGACACTCATGTGCATGTACACTAATGAAAAATAAATACATTTAAAAAGAAAGTCCAAGAAGATCTCCAGGTAGCGGAGATGAATGTGCCCCTGTGAGTAGAAAGGAGACCCCGTCATGGGCAGAGTGCTGTGTGAAAAGGTGGGAAGAAAGCTTCTGGCTCTACAAGCTGTTAGTGTCTTATACTTTCATAGTTAAATTCTTCCATGACAGTACGTGTGTGTGTGTGTGTCACAGTGTGTGTCCCAGTGTGTGTCCCATGCATGTGCCTTTGGCAACACTTGCATTAGTGTAAAATTACTGGATTACTGTACCTTCCACTTCCTGGTATGGTGTCTCCAGGGCAACCTCAGTGTGTGTAGATGCTAGGCACCATGCTGTGGCTGAAATGCAGAAGGCAGTGTACCATCAACATTGTACCTTACAGTAAGGTATGAAGTGTCTGTGTGATTCCTGGGCCCCGGTAGAGAGATCAGAGCAAAAATGTGCAAGACACTCATGAACCTTTCTGTTTTCAGAAAGGAATCTTAGTTTGGAGGTAAAATAACTGCTAAGTTATTTGTATTTAGATCTAAGCTGGAACCTGAACCAAATACAAGGAGGAAAGAACTCCCATCTGAGAAAGCCTCACAGAATGCTTCCCAGGACTGTGAAGAAAAGCCTGCTGCCGAGGAGTTGCCAGGTATGAGTCAGGATAAAGGTTTTGCTTAGCACTTCTTCCTTGTGGCCTGTGGGCAGGAGTACAGAGCAGAGAGAGAGGCAGCAGTTCCTGACCATGGTGTGAATACAGCTGCCCAAAGCAAAAGAAGCATGGAGTATCAGTGCTCAGCCTGAGTCATGTTCACCTGGACCTGGGGAGGGCTGCGTTCCTGTGCACCAGCTGGAGACTGAGGAGGCACTATCCCGGCTGTCTGCTAAAGAGGCTCTAACTCTCCACAGTGGAAGTCTGCACTGGCAGCAGCCAGCCGCACTGCCCCAGGGTGGAGCATAGTTTCTCATGGGCCTCCACAGCTAGACAAGACGCAAGTATGGTTTTGTGTCTCTTGTCATCACAGATACAGTAATGTCCCTGACAGTGCATGGCAAAGAAATGCAGAGTCTTCTTCAAGTCTGAATGTCACAGACTGCTTCATTATGTGTGCAGTGCACGTGCCCCTGAGTAGGGATTCCTGCTCAAGAGCAAGCTGGTTTCACTGCCTAGCAGTTGACTGAAGTCTCCTTTGCCATGTCTGTGGCTCTGCATGGCCTCGCCTTACTGCGGCACTGGAGTATCATGAGGCGCCTGCTGGGTGTGCAGGTGGAAATAGCATTGATGTTGGAGTGAGCAGGGAGAGCTTAGGGCTAGGAACTTGGGGGATCCTGGGAATCAGCAGCTTGGAACCATGGCCTGAGTGCACCTCTGAAGAGATGATGGAGAGAAGCAGGTCAGGCTGCCTGGGAGAGGCCTGCATCCAACTTTGATGTGCTGTCTGATTTCCTGACTAGGACCTTCTTCCCATCCTGGTCTTCCCCGACCACTAGATGCTCTCCTTCCCATGCTGTGTGTCTGTCCATTCCTTCATGGCAACACAGAGTGCTTCTTCCTATGTGTGGACACCTGCTAGGTGTCCTGTGGGTAACTTTTCCAGTCTGGCCCATGTGGATGTGACCTTTGCTTACTTTGTCTTTGAATATTTATTTCCTTCTGAAACCTGAGATGCCACAGAACACAGGCACAGAACAAGGTGGTACAGTTGTAGGCAAGGGCTGGTCTCCTGTCTGTTCTACTCCTCTGACATTTGGCACTTGCTCAGTTAGTTATTAGCAGGTTCACACCTCTACTCCTGGTTGACCTGCCACCCCTAAGGCCTTTTCTTTAGATATTCTGCCTGGCAAGGCTGTGTTCTTTACATCTCTGTGCTGAGTTGTTTGCCCATGTTGGTTTCTGGGTATTCAGATATATTTCTCAAGCGAGTCATTGTTTCTGGCCCTGCAAAGCTAACTGTTGCCAGAGGAATCCGGCTCCTGGGAGGGAGTAAGTAGTGTCCTAGGAAAAGCAGAAGTGGGGACAGAGGGTCCTGGGGACCTCAGGAAGAGGTAACCCTGAGCAAGTGAGTCAACAGCACCACCACCATCACCCCAAAAAAAGAATCTTAGAAACTTCTAGGCTGAAGGAACAGTTAGAGTAAGAAAACACTCGGGAGGCCCATGTGGAGTGCAGTCACAGAAGACCTTTGGGGTTAGTGAGGAGCTGGAGGAAATGTGGTTGAGAGGCTGCCTTGAGCCAGACCATGGAAGGCCAGGGTGCAGGTGGGGCGGCGGGATCCGGCAGGTCAGCACAGCATGCTGTGAGCACTATGCTTCAGGCTGAGTCCCAAGGCCCAGGTCAGGAGGGCTTCAGGGGGTGTACAGTACAGAACTTCTCCATCCTGATGCAGCTAATTCATACTTGCATCCATTAGAATGGGGCTTATGTTTCTGATTGGTTTTTCTGTTCAAAGGGGAAAAGGAAGAAAAATCTGAAATAGGGACCAAAAGTGAAGCCAAGTAGGAGATAGAAGTCCCAGGGCTGTGGGTGATGGGTGAAAGTAGGAGATAGAAGTCCCAGGGCTGTGGGTGACAGGTGAAAGTAGGAGATAGAAGTCCCAGGGCTGTGGGTGATGGGTGAAAGTAGGAGATAGAAGTCCCAGGGCTGTGCTCTGAGTCACATAGGCTCACGTGCTCTGAGTGTTGCCTCAGAACAGTGCCTTTCTGCCTGGGGATGCTTTCTCATATGGATGTGCTTTTCCTTGTCTGTAGCTCTGTGTCATCTGCACCGAGTGTTGGTGGCTATTGGGGAAGATGTGTTTCTAACAGGGTGGGCCTGATCTGCTTTCTCTTGATTGCTGCTGCTGTGATTGCTTTTCCCAGTCAAGATTCCCTGACCTCTCACCCCACAGGGCTAAGCTCAACAGGAAATTTATTGGGGCTGAGGAGAAAGGAAAAAGATACAGCATTTGCCTTTGAGTCCCTGGCAAAGCAGTGATGGAGCTCAGGGACACTGAGACACACAGAACTGGAGTCACCTTGGGGACGGATTTGTCCAGGTCTCCACCGAACAGTCCTTACAGTCAGCACTACTACACTGTGCAGGCTGAGTTCTTTCTAGGCACCTGTGCTATTGAGAGGCCATTGTGTGCTTACCTCATCGTGAACAAAAGGCTGTCTAGATTAAAATGTTCATGTTCTTGGATATGTGGCTGTCCTAGAGAAAGACTTCATACTGTGTGGGCGGGACATGGAGCTGCTGCTGATGTTAGCTGACTGTACAATATGGCCCATGCTGCAGAACCCCACTCCTTCTGATGTCCTCAGGTGCCTGTTTCTTCATCCGCCTATTCGGAAGGAATAGCTGGCCTCCTATCTTTGTCCATTTTACTGTTTTGTTTCTCAACAGAAAAGCCTTTGGCACAGCCTGAACTGGGAACCTGGGGCGATGGCAAGGGTGAAGATGAGCTGTCTCCAGAAGAGATACAGATGGTAATGCTAACTGCTTTCTTTCAGCTGCCTGACCTAAGGTTGTGCAAATGCTCCCGCCCTGATTTCAAACTGGGCTTTAAAAAATATAAACACATTTTATATATAGTTACCCACTTAATATCCTACTTCCTGTTAGGATTTTTATGATTTCAGTTCACAGTAGCATAGTAAAACAGAAGTTAGCTTGGATGGCCTTGCTAACTGTCTTCACCAGCAATATAATAGGCATCCGGATTAAATGAAATGGGCCTTTTACATTTGTCAAGATGGTGTTTATACTCAGTTGAGTCACTGGTGGCATGGAAATGAAAGGAGAGCATAGTGACAACTGAAGGATGGCGGAAGCAACCATCAGGACAGTGACCACCTCCTCCTGGTGTTAAGTGCTGTTGTTTGTCATCTCAGTGGTTTCAGGGGACAGAGCTTTGGTGAGAGCCTCCCAAATGGCAGCTTCCTGGCTGTGCAGCCATTGGCAGTGAGCATTTTAGGGCTCATCTCCCTGGATCTTTTTCAGGCCTGCAGTATTCAGCACCTCCTCCTGCCTTTGGCAAAGAGCAAGAGAGGCCTTGCCAGCAAGTCCCTGCTGGTAAGAGTAGTCCCAGCCTCTGAAGACAGAAGGAGCGATGGTAAACAGAAGCCCTCTTGTCTTGTAAGGATGGGCTCTGCCTTGGCTTAGCCCTCAGCCTTTCAGGAAGCCATTTGTGATGCTGGCTATTTCCCCCGATTCCTATCATGTCTCCAGGGTAGCCTCCTGAAGTCCTCTCTGACCGCAGCCACCCCCATATTCTACTTTATCCTGTGCCTTCTCTGCTGTGCTAGCACCATGTGAGCAGACTCCTGTCTCAACTGTCCCAGTGGCCTTAGTCCAGGCCAATGATTAGGAGTGCTGCTAAGTAGGTGAGTGACTGATGGGTTCGTGTGAGTGATACAGGCCTGTCCACATGTCTTCCTCAGCATCAGCTGTCCATCCCAGATGTCAGGCTCAGAGCTTCTTACTCTTCAGATTCCCTGAAACAAAGGCTACAACAGAAAGTTTTCTTTCCAGAAAGTAGCACAAACGGGAAAACCAACGTGCCGGGAGCCCAGTGAGCCTCAAGGCAAAAGCAAGGACTGTGAACCCCCAGCTGACTGCAGTCCACCCCTGCCTTCATTGGGGCCCTCTTTGTCCTCTCACTGCCTCCAGGAGCAGATGGTAGAGAGCTAGCCCTGATGTGAGCAGTCAGGACAAGGGCAGACATGGAGCTGGGCATTGGGAACAGGAGGTGTCAGACAGCTTGGAAGTGCTGTGGACATGGCAGAAGGTGTGAGCTGTCATAGGGTCTAGGGCTTAGTCTAGAGGCACCTGAGGGCTGGAGTATCATGGACTTAGGGGAGGTCTTCAAGAAACACTGTGTACAGGACGGGACAGAGCCATGAGTGTTCCCTGGGAATGCTGCATTAGAAGCAGGCTGAGATGTAGAAAACAAATGAGTTTCAACACAATTGGATTGCATTCCCTTCTGACAACTAATAGTGACAGAAGTATCTTAAAATCATGTCATTTGTCATTGGTTTATACAAAATAATTTTGCTAGGGGAAATGACGGGTTATACTTCCCCAAATGTTACAAATTTGCTAGGGATAATAATGTGTACTGCTCAGTCTCTTCATTGAGGAAGACACTTTGGTTGAGTGTAAGCAGAGTTTGTAGACTCTTTTATGTCCATCATTCTTCATAAAGGAAATAGCCAGAATGCTCACAGGGGTTTGCCAGAGGACTCTGCCTCTCCCCTGGAGCGGTGATGAGCCCCAAAGGTCTGTCAGCCTTTGCAGGCATATGACTTAGAAGCCGCTGGCAGTGTGAAACGTAAGCCTGATGAAGCAGACACTGGGTGTCTGCCATCTGATGGCACAGCCCTTCTGCGGTGGAGAACAGGGACACTAGGACCAGGCAGTCAGCTGTGAATCCTCTTCCTCTTACTAATTATCTGCATAACTTGGGAAGCAAATGAGTCTCGGACCTCAAGCTGGTTAGAATGGATGCCCTGCTGAACTGTGGTAAGTCACAATTGAGAGCCACTCAGCACAGCCAGGGAGGCCCAGTGTACAAATCACATGATCCACACCTGCCACACAGCTGAAGATGAGTGTCAGGACGTGAAGCTCTGTCCCAAGACTGTTGGTGCCAGCGTTCATGCCCTCTGTTCCAACCAGACCATTCCCAAAAGGCTAGCATTTCAGCCTCTGGTGTTCCTGGTTTGTATGGTGTTGGTGCAGGTGTGGGGGACAGAGGACGTCATGAACCCTATAACAGGCTACTTAATGTTCAGTGAATGATGTTTTTACTGGGATTAATTGCTGAGTGTCAAGTTGTCAAGTCTTTCTAGCTCAAATTAAAAAAAAAACCCAAAACAATGAGTACTTTAACAAATTGTGGCCATAGTTCCCTCGGGGTCAAATAATGAGTTAATCCCTATAATGGCAATTTAATTTGTTCTTTTAGCCAAAGAAATGGCTGCTAGGTGTTGCAGAATGGCCGCAGGATGTTTATGTACAGTCTGTCTCCGGGTGTAAGTCATGGTACAGGTGGATGGTGCCTTGAGTTAGCAGAGGTTATATGGCCGGCTGAGACTCAGTTGTTTTCTAGTCAAACATCAAGAAAATTGCTCCCTTTTAGAGCCCACTTTACTTTTATGTGCCTCATTCATTTTATTCAAGTAAAGCCACCTTTATTTATTGATGTGTCCATTGAAGTAACTTTGAAAGTAACTTTCTTAAGTCTGTATGAAATGTGTCTGTAGCAGGTGCCCGAGGCAGTTCATGGAACCCTGGCAGCCAGCTGGCACAGCTTTCGTACTGTGGCCCAGCATAGTTCCAGCATCTAGAACATAGGTGTTGTTGGGAGCCCTCACTTACCTTCTCTGGATGGTTTGAGGTGGGAGTACTTCATTGGGCCTTCTTAGTTTTCTACTCAGCGACCTTGGCAGTAGTGACTTTCTTTGTAAAACTTAGCAAAGAGGGGTAGATTAAAAACAGGCTTTCTGTAATAAGACATTGAAAATGGACTTGTGTCTTTTAAACAAGTGCAGCTGGAAAGTCTAACTAACCAGTAACAAGGGGATGGCCAAGGGGCTATTGCTCAGCGTACTGTGTTTTCGCCGTGACTGCCTGAGCACTTCCACCTGGGCTGCGTTGCTTGCTCTCATCCAGGAGGGAGTATTGCAGGCTCCACTATGTGATTAGCCATAGACACCTGTGCAGGGTCACCTGAATCTCAAGCCCTAGATCCTTAGGGTGATGTTGATAAACCAGGGGTGGTGGGGTACACCTGTTATCTCAACACTTGTGAGGTAAAGGGAGGAAAATCCTCAAACACACAGAGTTTTGAGCCAGCGTGGAGTACATATGAGCCTAAGAGGAAAAGATGCTGCTGCGTGTCAGCCATTCTTCACTGTGACAAATACCTGAGGTGAGCTGCTCAGAGTAGGAAAGTTCCACCCAAGGGCATGGTTTCAGAGAGTGCTGGTGTGGTCAGTGGCTCCGTTTGCTCTGGGCCTGTGGTGAAACAGCATCGTGGCATGTCTGAGAAGGACATGGTGGGTAAGAGGTGTTCATCTGACTGCTGCCCCAAGGACATGCCTCTAATGACTTACTTCTGCCAGCTGGACCCAACCTCAGCTATATCCCTCATCATTCTGAATCAGTCATTGAATAATTCAATGACTGCACCAAAGCCTTAATGATAACCTCTCAATGGCTGGATGTGCCAGCTGGAAACCAACTCTTCACCCATGAGCCTTTTAGGAGAGACTTCATATCCAAACATAGCACATTAAGTGATAAGTATCCCTTAAACTATGGCCATATTGCATCTCTGGGCATCTAGACATCCACAGAGACCAGGACTTTGGTTCAGCCCCTGTGCCTGGACAAGTCCTTACTTATGTGAGGAAGCAGTATGACCGCACAGCTAGACTAACCCTAGAGTGTACTATCTGTGAATTTTCCAGAGCCTGACAGTGAAATGGCCAAGGGCCACAGTTGCCCTGTTGAATCTGAGGTCAGACAGAAGAAAGGGACCTGTAGGCATCTCACCACTCACTCTATCTGTCTGGAATCTCCCAGAGAGTACTCATGTAGACAACAAGTGTTCTAATGACCTAAGTCTTTTTGTTCCCATTTTGGTGACAAAGGCCAAAGGACAGTGATTGGATTACTCACTGCCTAATGGCATACAGCTTCAAAGGTGAAGGAGCTGAGATTCCAGCTGTGGCCTCAGGGTCAGGGAAGGGTAAGGCTCACAGCTGTCCACAAAGAAACTGATGGCCATTGAGAAGAGGTTGACTAGCTAGGGCCACCCAACCATGGTTATTTTCATGAGGCCTCACACCTGGTTTCTATACCCATGGGCTATATATATGAGCAACTGCCCCTGCCACCCAACTCTTGGGGCAGGCTTGCCATTCAGAAAACTACCCTGAAACCAGTGCCATTGAACATCCACGCTGGACCCTGTTAGACGTCAGTGAGTGGTGACCTTGCACTTGTTAAGGCAGTGGTCCTCAACCTGTGAACCACAACCCCTCGGGGTAAAACACAGATATTTACATTATGATAGCCTGAGGAGCTTTTTCACAGCCTTCTACTCGGGCACATCCAGGATCTGGACTTCACAGAAAACATTTTAGGACAGGTCAGTATGGAGTAGACTTAGGGCTTATTCTGAAAAAAGATAGTAGTACAGACCTCTAGCCAGTAGCTATTGATCACACAAGGTCTCTCGAGGTCCACAAGACTGTCACTGTCACAGGCCAAACAGCCTGCCAGCCTCTGCCTCACACCAAGTCTTCTGTCTAAAGATGGTGCCCTAGGGATAGGTGGCAGCAGTTGGCTCCTCGTAGAAAGGGTGTCTGGGAGCTGCTGAGCCAGCTTCCTCTGTCCAGCAGCTAGTGTCAGCTGTCCTGAGTCCAGACATGGGAAGAACTCTGCCAGCCACTGCAGCACGCTCGGTCTTTGGGTAAGCTAGCATTTTTCTTCTGAGAGTATGGTATTTTTCAGAGAATCTTCTGGAAGTGCCCTGTGCTAGCCAATAGGATTAGGCTGCGATCCTTAGAAGGTGGGTGGAAGGTCAAAGGTTCCATTCCATACAGCCCTCTCTTGAGCTCCATTTGATGTCATTCTGAGTGTGTGTGTTTCTTTGCAGTTTGAACAAGAAAATCAGCGACTCATTGGTGAAATGAACAGCTTATTTGATGAAGTGAGGTGTGTATGTACCTAATGATTTGATGACAGCTTTTCCAGACACTGGGGTTTTTTTCTATTCGCTTTGGCACCCCAAGCACCCATATGTAACCGGGCAGGGCTGGCTGGACCTGTGGGAGACTGGCTACAGCAGCAGGCTTATGGGTGCTGCAATATGCAGAAAGAGCAGTTGCTAAAGATAGATCACCCCAAAGTGGGAGCACACCCACAGCACAGGGCTGCTTGGGTGGAGTGGCTGTAAAATGTAGTAGGGACCTTGCGGCGGGTGCTTGCTCCAGTAGTGTCCGCTTCCAGGGGACCAGGCTCACAGGTCTGGAGGCTCCAGGGAACTCATCCAGGCCTTGTCCCACAGGAGTGGTGCAGTGCTCTGAAAGCACCTGCTGGATCTTTGCACAACCTCATCCCCTTCACGGTGCAGCCCCTCCCAGCCTGGGGACTTACTCGGGTCAGGGCTACTCCCCTTGGACAGCCCCAGGTGTACTGTCCCAAAGGTGGCTCTCCAAGGCCTCCCTCTTCTTAGCCTAGCTCCCCCATCCCTATCCACCTTGTTGTTGCTTCCCTGAGACCTGATAATTGGTCCTTCCTGGGTGCCATCCCCATTCATGTACCTTTTTCCTCCCACTGACTTACAACCAGCTGTGCTGGAGCAGTTAGTTTCAGCCTGAGCCAGTGTCCACTTTCAGGCCCGCACAGCCCAGCCCACCCAGGGTGCTCCAAACTACAGGAAGCAGGAAAAGGGCTCACCCAGTGTTTCCAGTTGGGCAAGCGCTTAGTTGTTGAACCAGGTGGGGTGATGACAGACTGAACTGGAGCATTTTCTTGTCACAGGGAGCTGACTTGAGAGAGAAATGTCTCCTTTTGCAGATGGGCTTTCCAAATGACCATGCCTTTTGATTCTCCATCATACATCCTGCAGTAACTAGGCTGTGCTGAGGACTTGCTGCACCTACCCAGTTCCTCTCCCCATCTGGAGTGGCTGCCCATCTTCTTTTGCGCTCACCTTGATGGTTCCCTTCAGGAATGTGGACCATTCCTCTTAGATTACCAGGAGCTAATAACTAACATGTCACCTTTTTGATTCTTTTTTGAAGGCAAATCGAAGGGAAAGTTGTTGAAATTTCCAGACTCCAAGAGATATTCACTGAAAAAGTTTTGCAACAGGTAAAAACACCCAAAGGCCCAGCAGTTTTGAGTTTTGGCTTAGAACTGACTGAGAGCTCAGAATCCTCTTCCAGAAGCATCTGAGTGGTGCAGATTAGGCAGCACCATGTTTTGTTAGCCAGTCAAACCACTCAGGATTACCAGGGAAAGCTCCCTATCACCTCACAGCAACTGTGGTAAAGCTGAGGGCTCTGTATGGGGACTCTGATTAGAGCAGAGTAGCCCCTGTAAGCTAGAGTATCTGGTGGTGGTAGGAGGGTGCAGTCCAGGGCTGGGGGTCAGGAGCCCTTCCACACCATTGCTCCCCATCTGTAGAAAGGGAAGAAACTGAGGGCTGCTGCCCCACAGTGCATAATGGAGAGCAGCTTTCGGTCCACAGTGCTCCAGAAATTAGATAGTCTCTCAGCCAGCCCATGCTGCCTTGGGAACACAGTCTGATGGGGGTAGGACTGCTCCAAGTGACCTTAGGACTTTAACACCCATGGACTGTAGAAGACTTTGGGGAGAACACCTCTCTCTGTCTCTGGGCTGTTGGCTCACTCACAATGCAATGCCTGAACCTCACAGCAGAATTGAGTCAACCTGCACATGCATGAAATGGGAGTTCAAAATCACAAAAGCAAGATACTCTTCACAGGTTTCTTATAGCTGTCTACCCAAGCCATGTGTGTGGAGGCCATGAAGCCTGGAGACAGGCTTTGTGCAGACACCTCGGCTTGATGGCATCAGCTGCATCACACAGGAAGAGATCAGAGCAAGCTCCTCCTGGCCTAGCATCTCTCTGTGAGGAGAGCTCACCTTGGATCAAACACCCAAGGGTTGCAGGGTGATCAGGCTTCAGTCTGGACGCTCTACCCTGTGTGCTGTGGCCATTCCCTAATTACCATTTCCTGTCTGAAGTAGAGCTGGTGAGTCCTGCCTTACTCTCAGAACCAACAAGTAGGACCACTGACCTACCTGGCCCACGGCAGGCCTTCTGACGGTACTCTAACCAAGCCAGGAAGTGTCCTGCTTTAGTAACACCACACATGCCACTGGAATACGTCCTCTGCGTGGTACTCTAGTGACACACCCTGATTGGCGTTCAAGGCCAAGTTCAAGGGCCTCTTGAATTTCCATGTTAGGGGCTGTTTATGACAAACCTCTCAATTCCTGATCTGATATTCTCCACCAGGGCGTCACTACCCGTGTGTCCTGGTCCATGTGCACTCCAGTGATGTCACTGCTAGGAACTGGGTGGTTGGAGCCTGCTTTCCA
This sequence comes from Dicrostonyx torquatus, assembly GCA_028555095.1. NCBI lineage: Eukaryota > Metazoa > Chordata > Mammalia > Rodentia > Cricetidae > Dicrostonyx > Dicrostonyx torquatus. Next base: position 204,130 of record JAQHUG010000389.1, on the reverse strand, counting down.
TTCTGCAGCATTCCATCGGGCAGGGCTCCCTAAAAACCCACATTAGGGCACACCTCCCTCAGCAGTGTGGTAGGGTCCTATAGCATGGTCTCGCGAGCCAGGACCAGCAGCCCCATTTCCATGTTCTCTCAGCATCTGTCCATGGCATTTGCCACCAGCAATTCATATATTGTTTTAACTCTTACCCCTTTAGCAGTGTGTTGAAACATATTGTTTGGGTAGCTAGTGTGTTTCAAAGTCTGGACCATTTCAAAGCTGACTTTTAGACCTTATGAAGAATAAATGGAATGCTGGAAGAGAGCCCTCGGTGGGAGTGGCCAGTCGCCAGTCCAGAATCAGCAAAACATGTTTGTCCTTGTCACTTGACAGGTGGCACCTGAGAGTGATAGGTAGCAGACAGTGCAGGCTCTACAGCCTGGCCTGACAAGAGCCTTATCCTAGTCCTGCCACTCATGCTGTGTGACCTCCGGTAAGCTAGTCAACACTTCTGAGCCATGAGTTTCCCTTTCCTTCTTTGTGTTGGGTGGTACCTATCTCTCAGGTGAGCATTCCCAGGCTGTACATGCACAGCCTCTAGAGCTTGAAACATGGCAGCAACTACTTGCAGAAGGATAACTTCTTGGTGGAGAGGGAATGACTGGGTTTATCTGACACTCTTTCCACAGGAAACCGAGATTGACAACATTCACCAGTTAGTTGTGGGGGCAACGGAAAACATCAAAGAAGGCAATGAAGACATTCGAGAGGTGGGTACCTGGGGCTCTCGGGTCTGATTTGGCACATCCCTGTGTCCCAGCAGTGTCACTGGTGAGGCTGTCCAAGAGTACTGTGTAGAGCTCAGGGCCCATCCTGCAGCTGTAGCCATGGGTCTATGGTCAGGGCCAGCCTAAGAGCATGTATTCATAAGACCTGCTGGCTTACTTTCAGCTCATTCTCAAGAGAAAGTAGTCCCTGGCCCTGTAAGAACAGTATAGGTGGGAGAGCATCTAAGTTGGGCCAGGACGATCTGAAGACAAGGATAAGCCCACTGAGGGCAAGAGCCCAGAAACTCCCTGGAGGGCATCTGGCCCTCTAAAACTCAGACCTCCTAGTAAGCCCACTACAAGACAAGAGCATCACTGGGAAACCTGAGTAGTCCATGGAGAGTTGAGTCCTGGGAGGTTAGGCTCTGCCCACCAGAAGAGGATGAAGGGCAAGAGCTCAGTGTAAAGGTACTTGCTGCCAACCAGGACAACCTAATTTTGATTCCTGGAATCCATATGGTACAAGCACAGAATTAACTGTGGCCCTACACCCCACACGCACCATGACATGCATTCCCACCTACCCACACACAGAGATAAATGTAATTTTAAAATGCAATGCAAGGCATTTGTCTTCTGTCAGGTCTCCATGCATGGTGGCTTTTGTTCCTACTTCAGCCACCTATCTAGGGCATTCGTGGAGATGTACGTGGAAGGGTGGGCACCTAGGGCTTCTGACACCCATGCTCCTCCTACCAGGCCATCAAAAACAACGCCGGCTTCCGAGTGTGGATCCTCTTCTTCCTCGTGATGTGCTCCTTCTCCTTGCTCTTCCTTGACTGGTATGACAGCTAGTCCACAAGAACTGCGCCTGTGCCTGCCTGCTGCCTCAGACACCACATGCCAGCATGTGTCTCATCTGCTGTGCGGCTGTGTAAGGTCCAAGGGCTGGGGAGATGTGACCCCCAAGCCGATATTTGGAACCTACGAGACCGTGGAAATGCATGGATTGAAAATGCCCTAGACAGTCTTCTGGGGCCGAAGGCAATGGGGCTAGGCAGTCAGGAGCTGCACCCCAGGAGAGGCCACAAGCATGGTGGGGCAGAGCAGGGCAGGGATCTGACACAGCTGCTATCCCCATTACAATGCTTGGGGCCTCTTCTCCTGCCTTTCCCACACCAGTAGCTTCAGGAGAGAACATACCTAATGTTTCAAAAGTCATTGGATCTTATTTCCTTATGGCATCTAATATGTGCTGCTACGTGGCCATTTTGTCATAGAAAATAATTCACATCTGCCTTGTCAAGCTAATAAATGTGATTACAGCCACTTATTGCAGTCAGTGAGTCTCCACCAAGCAGCGCTGGATGCCACCTGGCCAGACAGGCACTCTGGTACCCTCCACTAGACCTCTCTCTCCTGCCCTGGCTCCCAGCATGTGAACAGCAAAGCCAGGGTACTTTCCCCTCCAGAAGAGGCTGTGTGTGCTGGGCGGTGGTGGCGCACGCCTTTAATCCCAGCACTCGGGAGGCAGAGGCAGGCGGATCTCTGAGTTCGAGACCAGCCTGGTCTACAAGAGCTAGTTCCAGGACAGCCTCCAAAGCTACAGAGAAACCCTGTCTCGAAAAACCAAAAAAAAAAAAAAGAGGCTGTGTGGTTGCCGGTTGACAACTAGAAGTGTGCAGGGCACAGGCACAGATTTATCCTGGTGTCACATGAGTACAGACAGTCCAGTGTGCAGCTCTCTGCCTACAGGGAATGTGAGAGGTACATCGGGAGGACCCACCGTGGGTAAAGTGCTGCTACTAGAAAGCACAGTTGGGCTTGCCTGCTGCACTCACACGGCTGGGAGTCAGATCCCTCTGCAGGACAAGCTTTGGCACATGTCTATTGCTCTTTATGCATTCCTCACAGCTTCCCAATGCCTTTCAAGCACATGACTGTGTGACCCCGCCACTCCCTGCCCTGTGCTGAGCTCATGGTCTTTGTTTTGGAACACCCCAACAATAAAATATTTTGTCTCAGTAGCACACCTCAGGAAACAACAGTGTGGCTGGCGGTGGTCACCATGCTGGCTAACAAAGAATCTCGCACTATTTGCCATCTATTTCTGACCTACTAAGGAACACTGAAACTTCTGACATGCCCACTGGAAACAACACATTCTGAGAACATGGAAGAAAACAACCATGAATAGCTTTTTATATTTAATTGTCTTACACATTTACCTCCTGGTGATTTTGTAAACATATACTTTAATGTCAAGATTCAGATTGAAACATAAACATATTTTTCTTACAAAGATTATGGACTCAGATATTCTCTTTGCAAGGTGCCACATCAGCCCCCCACCAGCCGTCCTGCCCCCTTCTTATAACACAGGAGTCACATCTGTTCACAGATTAAAAGCTACAGTAGCCCTGGCTTACCCAAATTACATTTTCACTTTGCCCACCCAGCTAATAAAATGAAAAACCAAAACCCACCTGCATACAGGGCTGTACGTGCAAACATATTCATAACAGGAAAGAAAGGGGCCGGTGGGGTTTCTTCCTATCTAGCACATCACCAGCAGACACCCCACCCCAGGAAAACAGGTTCTGCACCCCCTGGCTGAAAGCCAGCTCCTCCCCACCCCAACCTTGTGCTCTGCTCAGTGCACACACCAAAGAGAACCTCCCAAGGGGCTGGCAGAGTTTCATCATGGCGCACACTTTCCTTTCTCTGTGCCACTTAACAGTGCGTCCTGGCAGTCAGTACTGCTGCCAGCAACGCACAGGATCACTCTAGAGGCTATGGAGTAAGGTCTGCAGATAGCAAAGGGGCATAAAGAAAAAACGAAACCCACCAAATGCACTACTCTGATGGCCTGACCCCTGGCATAGTGTAAATTATCTTTTGACAGCGTCCAGTGAATCCCAGTGAAGGGGCTAAATGAAGACTCCTCAGCATGGACAGTGGCATCAAGCTCTCTAAGCAGTGCTGAGATGCGCTTGTTCTTATGCCTGTGGGTGGTCCGCAGCAAGTTTTATTTGCAAAGCAGCATTAGCAAACAGAAGCAATTGCACCGTAAATGAGTAACCTCTAAATTATCGGTAATTATATTTAATGAAATGTCCCTCAAAGTCCCTTTGTTGCCTTCAAGTGACACATTGTAGGGAACCCGCCCAGCTTGCTAAGCTGACTTCTCCGCAGCTTCGGTCTCCTGTTCCGACAGTTTCTCTTCTGACAGAACTGACATCCATGGCGACACGGAGCGCGTGATGCTCTGCTTGGCCAGGTTGTAGTGGTTTATGACAGTGTAAAATTTCTCCCGGGCACTGGAGTCTTGCTCCGTGTAGTAGCTCTCCAAGCCTTCTGGAATGCACTGGGTGTTCTGTAAGACAGAAGGCCATGGATATGATGGTAGATACAGGGGTTGCCAGCATGTGTCTGCAGCAAATATCCCACCCCCCAAATAGCTCCTAAGCATCTTCCCTGAGCTTGCAGGAATAAACGCTAACAATGGGCAGATGAGTGGGCCTGCCCTCCGAGAGCTCAGTTGTCTAGAAGACTGGCTGTGCTGCAACAGGCACCTGGGCCCCAGGCAGCCTCCCTTCACCAAGTCTCTAATTGGCTGATTGTCCTTGGCTATTCATCCGTTAGAAGCAAGGAGACTTTTGACATGTCTACAGACAATCCACCCAAAATACGAGGAAGAGCACCAAGGAAGGCTTTCTTTGGGGCCCGGTGAATTGGCTCAGTGGATGAAGATGCTTGCAGTCAAGCCTGGCAACACTAGTTCAATCCCCAGGACCTGCATGATAGGAGGAAAGGACCAGCTCCTGCAAGTTAACCTCTGAGCCGAGCCATGCAGCTGGCATGGCAGACGATGGCTGCATCTCTACCCTACCTTATGCCCCTGTTAGGCTAGTGACTAATGTCAGACCAAGAGAGTATGAATGGTTATAACTATACTATATATAGCTCCCAAAGATCAGTGTGTCCGCGCCACATCTCCCCCTTTGCAACCAGCTCTGACCGCCCAGAGGAAAAACCTCAAGAGCCACAAGGCTGGAAAAGATGGGACCCAAGCTCCAGATGGGTCCCTGCACTGCCTTCCGATCTGGACTTCTGAGACCACCAATAAGCTTCCCACCCTGTTGAGGCCACTGTCACTCGTGTCTAGCCACCCAGAACATAGTATCACCAAGCCTGCTTGGATAGGAATGTGAGACCCCACAGTTGAGTCAGGGGGAGCCCTCAGCCACCGCCCATTATCTGAGAGTTTTAAGCCCATATATTCATCTCCAGCCCAGAGTGGCTAAGCAGTCTGTGCTCAGTCCATCTGTATTTCAAATGTCTCCCTGGGGAGTGAGTCCAGCATCCCAGCCAAGGCCACAGCCCAGGACCCACTCCTGTTAGAGCCCTTCTGGGTTTTCACCCCGTGACGCACAATGCTGAGTTGTTCTCTTGGATGTCTCTATCCTCAACCCCAGGGTAGCCCTCCAGTGTAGTGGACCGGGAACCCAAGATATCTGGAAGTAGCTCCTGGGAACTTTGCCTGAGTCTGAAAGCCAAGGGCAGGTTCATGGGGCAACCCAACTGGGTACCCCTACCTTATATCCTGTGCATCTCAAGCCTTCTTTCCATCCACTGGCAGTGGAAGGGGACTCTCTTCTTGCCTATACCAGATCTCTATGTTTCTTTTTGGTTTTGAGACAGCGTTTTTCTGTATCTTTGGAGCCTGTCCTGGAAACTAGCTCTTGAAGACCAGGTTGGCTTTGAAGTCACAGAGATCCGCCTGCATCTGCCTCCTGAGTGCTGGGATTAAAGACGTGTGCCACTACTGCCCGGCCAGATCTGTACTTTTCAGGCCAATTCTCTCACAGTGAGAGTCATGGCACTCAGTCCATTTCCTAGGTGGAAAAGTGGAGCCTAGGGAGGTGAAGAGGCTCGCTGAAGCAGATGTGAGAATCACACAAATAAATATGACAAGCCAGCTCCAGCTGGGACCTCCTGTCAGTGCCATCTACCACCACATACTGGGCCACCCTCCCTGATCCCCCACCCAGCCCTTTCTATCGTCCCCACCCTGAGGACAGTGGGTCCAACCTGTTCTTTTCCAGTATCTGCCACTGGCATCCATAGTCCAGCTAGCGCTCTTAAGTCCCTGCCTTGGCACACTTGGCCTCGGGAGTGCAGGCCAACTCGGCTTAATCACCTATGCTTCCTGGTTTGGCAGCTACCATACTGTTGCCCCTCACCACCCTCAGAGGTGGAGATAACAGCACTCAGGGTGGCTCTGGCCTGCACCGTGGGAGCATGAGAGGATGGCACACCTGTAATTCCGGGCTGCCAGGCTTAGTGGGAGACCCTCTTCCAAAAGGGAAAGGGGAGAGAGAACTGAGGAAGACAAGGCATTGACCTGGCCTCCAAGTGTGTGGCCCTTTACTGAGCCAAAGGCTCCTGCAGCTGGAATGTAGTATCACCCTCTGAATCTTGCAGCACTTGACATTGCAGCTGGAATGTAGTATCACCCTCTGAATCTTGCAGCACTTGACATTGCCTTGCTGCTGCTGCTGCTGCTGCTGCTGCTGCTGCTGCTGCTGCTGCTTGGTGTGACAGAGCTGAGCATCAAGGACGTTGATGGAGAAAAGGAGGCTGCGGCCAGGGAGAGCAGCCATCTGGGCAGATCTAGAAGCTACTTGGGGGTGGGGTCCTGCTCTTTCCAAGTGAGCTCTCTCCTGAGGACCCCTCCCGCAAAGAGCCCGCTATGGGTGTAGGGCCTGGACAGCGGGGAATGGCCAGCAGGTGGCTAAGAACCTAGCACAGCCTAAGCACAGGTGCTGATTAACTTAGCCCAGCTGGTGCCTCAGCAAGGTCACCTGGCCTCTCCAGGAGGGCTAGAGGGTGGTACATAAGGAATCCTGGTAGAGCTGCCAGCATGCAGGGCTTGCGGATCATCACTGTGCGGGACAGGAAGGTGATGAATGGTTCAGATGAGGATGGCGACAGTGAGCACTTGGGATCCAAGCCTCAAGGCTTTCTTTTCTAGGCTGCCATCTCTTGTGCCTTTCCTCAGAAGTGTCGCCGCCACTGGTGAGGTGGCTAATGCTGTGGAGATGGGGATCTCCTTAGCAGCTCCCCACATCCTGGAGTATAAAGCTTAGAAATGCCCGCAGACTCGCAGGAGCGCTGAGAGCTAGCTCAAAAGAGACCACAGAAGCAGTGGAGGGTGCTTATCGCTGACCCTGCCCTTGGTGCAGCACCTCCCGGGAGAGCACTGGCTGAAGCCGAGTGCTACAGACAAAGCCTGGCTTTAGTGCCAGGCCACAGCCCCAGCTGAGATCTCAAGTGCTCTTGTCAGAGCCCCAGCCCCCTCATCTTTAAAATGCGGCTGACATGTCACACAGCCTGGCTGCTCTTGTAGTAAGGACCAAAGTTAGCATGGGACCGCTCAGAAAGAAGCCAGAGCATGGCCAAAAATGATACACAGAAAAGATGAAACATTCCGAGAACCCTCCAGAGTATAGCTTGGAGTGTCCTGACCCCAGCTTGGTCCTGACCCCTTACACTGCAGAAGGAAATGGCTGACCAAGTTCTTGCCTGCACCACCCTCACTCTGTCCTCGACGCATACCCCTCCCCAGTCCCTGGGGAAATGGGAGGAAGGCTGCAGTCACCATTACTCCTGTCCAGTCTGGCAGACAGCACAGGACCCTGCTGGAGCTCTGCAGGCAACCAAGATCCAAGGAACAGCAAGTGCTTGGCGCAGGCATAGGCATCTAAGGGCAGCTGGGAAATGGCCTTGCCCTCCAGACACTCGGCTGAAAGAGGACAGCAGGTGGCGTCTGACACCTCCCATATAACATGGCCACCAAAGATGCTGAGAGGCCCTCTGAGGGGATGATGCTATCAAGAACCGCAGAAGGAGCTGGGGGCACAGATGTTCAGTCTATACCCACATGGAAAAAGGCTCTCGCACACCTTTTTTTTTTTTTGGTAAAATAAATAAAATCCAAAGCCTAGGTCACATAGAGGGGTGTCTTGGAAGGAGTATGACTGTCATATGGCCTAGGCCAGGGTCTCACTATGGCCCAGGATGCTTCCATCTGAGTGCCAGGATTGAAGGCACACATCACCACCCTGGCTCTGACTGTCTTTTACCTGCCTCCACACATGCCTCAGCTTGGGCCATTTGGCTGTGGTTAAAGGGCTTCTTGGTAGCATTCAGGCTTCTGAGGGTCCCCACCCACCCAGATTCCCCGGGCTCAGCTGATCCACTTAAAGAGGCCCCTAGAAAGTACATGCTGAAGAGTTGAAGGAAATGAAGGGCATGACCTAGAGCCTCTGAACCCTATTTCCCATGGGTGAAAGGGAGGAGGCACACCCTCCCCGCTTAGGCTCTCTGGGTACATCCAGGGTGAGTATGGCTCACAGCCCTCACAACCATTCCTCCACCCCAAGTAGATGTGGAATGCGCATATGCCTAAATATGGAGGGTGGAAAGCCTGCTCCACCCACCAGCATGGCCCCTTACACCTCCTAGCTGTATCACCCAGACTGCCGCCAACTGCAACCATATTAAGACACTGGTAGAGAATGTACGAGCCCACAGTAGTGCACTTCCAGAACTGCCTATAGGGTTCTGAATTCCCAAGGGGCTGAGGACCGCAAGCCCTGTAGGGCCTTTTTATCCATACAGATCCTGAGTTCCCTCCACATTGCCAGGAATCTGATCTGACGTCAGCCTGGATCCCAGCCTTCATCTTCATCAGCATCCTTCTGCACCAGCCTCTCCCACAGCATCTGGATTTGCTGAGTGGAACCAGAAGTTTTAGCCTCTTGTGCTCGGCGGGGACCTGCCTGAGACCGGAGACAATGGGGCAGACCAGACAGGAAACCCAGGACAGCTCTGTGGCTGGTGGAGTGCTGGCCTGTCATCTGTGAACAATGGGCTGCAGTAGGGAGCTGTCTTCTGCCCATCCTCTTTCCCACAGAGGCATCACTGCTCCCTATGATTCCCGCCTCTGAATCACCCAGCTTTGAGCCGGTCCCCCCACTTTGTCCCTCCTGGCCTCCTTAATTTAATCTTCTTGTCCATCCACTGCCATACTTGTCTGCCTCTCACATTGTGTCTGCCATCCAGACCCTTTCTTTCTTCCCTGCCCCACTGTGGCAACCTCTTCCATCAGCTCCTGCCTGCCTCTCCCAACCTCCAGGTGACCCAAGGGACCATCCTCATCACACCCTCTTTTTCTGGGGTCTTTGCTAGGCAAACGGAGTGCTGAGCAGGGTACAATCTGGCCACTCTCCCACCAAGCACACCCCAGTCTACCGGCTATTCTCACCACTTCATCTCCTCTGTCCCATGCTCCAGAAGCTGCCCCAGTATGGACCACCTTCTAGAAAGGGCAGACCCCATACTCCATGACAAGTCCTGCCCACTCAGTATACACATGTCTGCCTGCCCCATGCTCCTTGAACCAGAAGGGCTTCAGGAAAGCAGTCTTTGCGTCAGTGGCTCCTGGCTGTAGCCTAGCACCCTGAGCAGCCAGTGCTGTCTAACGTGGCAGGTACCCTACAGTCACTGCAGGAGGAGGGAGGGGCTGAAGGTCAGAAGCCCTGAAGGACCTCATGGTGTAAAAGGAGGAGATCCTGGCTGCAACATGTCAACTCTCAGCTCTTTTAACTTGCTCTGCCAGGGACCTGAAATTCCACCTCAGCGAAAGCGAAGCCCAGACCCAGCCAGCAAAGATCCACGAGCCCTTCGTGCTAGCACACACGCTCAGTGCCTGCTCTGTCTCCACTTCAGCAGTGCCGAATCCTGCCCAGGACCATTTCCTGTCAGAACCAGACAGCAGCGAGTGGGCTGCGCCTCTGCTCCATCTGCTGCCTCCATCCCACCCTCCCTCCCTCGGCTTTGCTTCCTTCGTCCTCTGTCCTGGGTGAAACGCATCTGTGTCAACAGCAGGCTTGTGGGAAGTAGGTGTAGAAGCAGAGAGAACATTTCCATGTGTGCATAAAGTCCAGATGCCAACATGGCTCCTGCAGTGGCACCTGCAGGAGAGCCCCTTTGTGTGGCTTGGGGCAGGGTCTTTCTCTTGGTCACTGTCCCCTATCCCCCATCAGGTACGAGAGGAAAGTGTCAGCTGGCATTTTCTGCCCCAAGTGGACTCTTCCCTGGGGATAAGCCAGGGGTTTCCTTCCCAGTGACCCTCTTTCCTGGCTCCCCAGGCAGGGCCTTCAGCAAGGACCCTCCCACTGTGGGTGCACAGCCAAGGCCCTCCTGCTGTAGGGTCCTAGGATTGGGGAGGGAAGAGGTGCAAGGGCATGTCCTGAGGGCTAAGGCCTTACCTTCAAGACAAAGCCATCAGGGCAGGAGCGATCGTACTTGTACACTTTGTAGACGACCAGGAAGACGACACAGGTGAGGAAGGCCAGGGCAAAGAGAACCAGCACCGAGACCTGTGGGAAGATGTGAGGAACACCGTGGGGCCAGGCAAACAGCTGACAGGCGGAAGCAGTCCCACACAAGGCGTGTGAACCTGTGGGAATAACCTTTTCTTGGACGTTTTGTATGGCTTTAACTTCCCAACACATCGGCATGTCATCCTCACGTGTTTCCAGTAGTCCAGGCTACAAGGAAAGCTGTGGGCACTGCCACGAGAAGGCCTCAGTCCCGGCCCCATGGCTCCCAGGCAGCTTGAACCCTTGACAGAGAAGTGGGGCTGGGCTGCACTCAGCAACCCCCCCCCACACACCCCTGCTTACAGAGCTGAGTACCTAGTAGCCTAGAAAACAGCTGCTCTGCAGACCTCGGTCTGAGTGTGAGGACACTGGAACCACACACATATAAGCAGGAGCTCTGTCCTCATCTTTGCTCTCTATGGTGTTCTGAGGACAGAAATTATGTTTGGGTTTCCTTCGGGAAAGCTACACACTAGAATGCCCAGCGCTGGGTGGGCACGAGCTTCACCAGTGTAGGCGATGCAGGACTCGCAGACGGACAAGCACCACAGATGCTACCACAATTGGACCTGGAGATGCCCGCCTGGCTGCTGAGAAATGTGGTGGGGACAAAGCATGGCTTGAGGTGAGAGAGGGGTGAGGTGGAGACTCATGCCGAATGGTTTGGGATCCCTGGACGTACTCTAGGAGCCAGCATGGGGGCCAGGTGCCATGGATACCAGTCTAGACATTGCTGGCTTCCTGCCTCCTACCCCAGCAGCCAGGAACTGTCCCCCGCTCAGGATTGCTCCACCTCATTCAGCCTAGGTGACCCTACACTGGAGCTGTCACCAATCCATCTGATTCAGGAGTGAAGCCCACAGTCTCAGGGCTCACGGCGCCCACGGGGTAACACTGGCCGGGGCTGATGGCAGCTATGGCACACAGCAAGCACATAAACTTCCGGCCCTGGGACTTGAGTATGGATCTTGATGAAGAGGGAAGCTAATGTATAGGGAAAAGGAGTAACATCCAGGCTGTCAGTGACAGCCACTTTCCCTGGCAGTGCTAGCTCCAGAGAGGACACTGCCAGGGCTGTGGGAGGGTCCAAGAGTGAGAACTGTGTCTGAACACTGGACACCAGGGCAGTGAGACTCTGGCTGCTGCTCTTAGAAGCACTGTCCATTTCCCTGGCTTTCTCAGGGTCCCACAGAGCAGGACCTCACCCAGAAACACTGCCTGGCAGGAATCCAGCCACATGTGTCTCCTCTCACAGTCCCTGCCCACAGGGATGAGCCCTGGAGGTGCCGCACAACTGTGCAGAAGTTCAAGATCATCCCCAGCTGCACAGCAAATTCAAGGCCAGTCTGGGCAACCTGAGATCCTGCCTCAAAATAAAATATGTCAGGGTGGCAAGATGGTTCCATGGGTAAAGGTGCTTGCCACCAAGCCTGAGTTCAACCCCAGGGACCCACACGGTGGGAGAAAACTGACTCCTGGAAGTTGTCCTTTGGCCTCCACACAAGTGATGTGACACATTATGCACACACAGAACTAATTTTTTTATTTTAAAAATCATAAGGCCAGGGGACAATGTCTGTCAACCTTAAAGGTATTGAGAAAATGAGAAGAAAAAAAAAATGAGAAGACAGAGTGTCAGGGAATGCGCTCCCAGCCCCACAGGTGTGTCCAGCACAAGTGTTGGAGGCTGGGGCCTCATTTGGAAATGAGGTTGTGTTAAGATGAGGTCATTAGCATGGGCACTTGTCAAGTCTGACCAGTGTTCTTATAAGAAAAGGAACCAAGGCAGAGACACGCACTAGCGGGAACAGCGCGTGCAGACGGCAGCTGGAATACCGCCTCTCTAGTCGTGCAGCCTCAGTAACTCCAAGGCAGTGGGCCCCTCAGACACTTTAACTTCAGACTTCTCTTGCCTCCAGAAACCTGACAACGTGCTACTAGGTTTCCCCACTTCGTGCTGCTGTGTTCAGGCAGCACAGGACTTGTGTTAGGAGCACAGGCCTGGCTCATCTCCCTTGAAGATAGCTCCCCCACAATGTGGTGCACCTTCCTTGCTGTGGTGAGGCAGAACTTGCTCTGCAGGTACCCCAGCCCGTCTCTGGGGCCCAGGAAGGGTCTGGAACAGCCCCACCTTGTTCTGGAACCAGCTGTGCAGGCAGGCATCAAATAACCACACAGGAGCTCCTTCCTAACTCCATGGGAACACGGTGTATCCTCCCCTCCACCACACATACATACCCATGAGACAGTTGGTAATATTTTAGAACACGGAACAAAATTACCGAGTCAGACGTCTGCAATTCCTCCAGGTTTGGCGAGTCTCCTTGAGGCTTTCTCTACAAGGACGAGCAGATACTCTGCCTCCAGGACAGTTAGACCTCCCTCTATTCATCCTCCAATCAACTGCAAGACAGTCAGACCTGCAGGCACAGGTGAGCTAGCCCTGCATAGCAGGCACCGGAAGGAAGATGGTCCCAGAAGGGTACCCTGTGATTCTCAGTCCTTCATCTAGGAAAAGGGGGTTCTAGCTCCATGCTGATGTTTATGGTGGTGTCTGCAGGGGATCACAGGCAGGCACGCAGTGGGCGCACCAGGTCTTTAACCTCGTGTTGCAGCCTCCATGCAGAAGCTGGAAAACCATGTCAGACTTGGCTCATGACAAAGGCCTGGATGTCAAAGAGGGAGTACCTTCATTGGGTCATCAGGACACCAGAGGAGCTAGAAGCCAGGAAGGGGCCACGAAAGAAGAGAAATGGAAGGTCTCTCATGATGATGACCCAGACCAGACAAAACCAGAATCAGCTGTGACTGTGTGTTAATACCACGGGAGCCTCATCCAGAGCAGTGACAGCAAGTATCAGGGGTGGGAACTGAACATAAGAACTGCTGAATGCTGCCCAGGTACTCCTGGAAGTCATAGGCACAGAGGATCCCACTTATGGGCAGAATCCCCGTAACCTGAGGCTCCCGAGCTGCCATGTCGGTTTGAACATCAAAGTGTTCCCCTAAAAGGTTTAGTGTTGAAGTTGGTTACCAGCTGGCAGAACTATGAGGAGAATGGATGATTGCATGGGTGCCAACTTCATCCGTGAGCTACTCCATGGTTAGAACAAGTGAGCACTGGCAGGTGCTTTGAAGGGGCATCTCGTCCCTATTCCCTTCCCCTCCCCCTCTCCTCTCCTGTCCCCCTTCTCTCAACGTCCTAGCTGCCATGAGTGAGCAGCTAGGCCTCACCAGACCCTTTCCTTTACGAAGTTCTGCCTCACCGCAGCAAGGAAGGTGCACCACATTGGTAAAAACACACGATAGCTGCACTTGGAATTCCGGTACTGTGGAGACGGAGACAGAAGGATACGGCCACCCATCATAGTATAGTGATTTCCGGGTCAGAAAGAAACCTGGTCTCAAGAAAGTGGTGGATGCGACCTGAGAAACGGTACTCAAGGCTGTCCGCTCGCCTCCACACATGCACAGACAACAGAGCTCCCGTGTTGTCTCAGTAACACAAGTTGGACTGAGAACCTCGGAACCTTCATCGCCTCATGGGTGTCCTCCTAAGATAGTCGGGGTGACTCAGGGACAGAGAACAGAGACTGGGGTGTAGGGAGAGGCACCTCCAGCCAGGAAATGAAGGTGCAGAAACAGAAAAGCAAGGAACAGATTCCCTGGAGCCCCACGACCGGGCAAGCTGGCAGAGATGCCCTGGAGCCCCACCACAGGCCAGGAGAGATGC
>JAQHUG010000389.1:168583-189927 GCA_028555095.1 Dicrostonyx torquatus | reverse complement strand
ATGCCCTGGAGCCCCACCACAGCGCAGGCTGGCACAGATGCCCTGCAGCCCCACCACAGGGCAGGCTGGCACAGATGCCCTGCAGCCCCACCACAGGGCAGGCTGGCACAGATGCCCTGCAGCCCCACCACAGGGCAGGCTCACACACAGCCTGCCTCCAAATGAGTACTTACTAAGCCGACCTCTGGCACATAGAGCAAAGCCAGGCACAGCATGAATATGGTTTGCGGGTGTCCAGGCATTCTGGTTTTATTAAATAAATATTCTCACACAGGATGGAGCTGTACCCAGTATAGCTTTTCCCTTTGTGACCTGGGGAGGCCTAGAGAGCCATAGTCTTCCAGACAGGGTGACTGCCACCTTTCTCTGGAGCCAGGAGAGAGTCCTTTGACAAGAATTAAGTTGACTCACAAAGAGCTGCCCTCTGGGCCATTTCTCTCCCAGGCACAGGGGACAAAGTGCCTGGGTCCATTTTTTTACTTTGAGACAAGGCCTCATTAAGTTGACCAGGCTGGCCATGAACTGGCAATCCTCCTGTCTCAGCCTCTCAACTGCCTGGAATTGCAGGCCTTGCCATGAGGCCCACTATTGCTTTTATTTTCAATCAGATATGTGTGTGTTGTATCCGAGGGAGAAATAATATAACAGGAGTGTATAGCAGACTGACTAGGCTTGTCTTCAGACCAGGCCTGTCACCATTTTCTTTTCTCATCTTCTTTATGGAAGGGCCCATGAGCCCACAGTGCCTCAAATCAGAGATCCTACCTTCTCCCATCTTAGGAATCCCAAGTCATAAGGTTCCCTTCTCAGGCGACCTGACATTAGCCACCCAAAGTGGCTCCATCTCAAGAGTCAGCCGAGCAGCCATGCAATTCTATGGCATCACCCTAGTGTCAACTCAGAACAGGCAAAGAAGAAATGCCACAAGAGAGGCAGGACACAGAGGCAGCTCTGATTACTCTGGAGACTCCTGGAGGAACATCGCTCTCAAATGATAAAGAGTTCATTGGGAGGTGAGAGAAGAGAGGTGAAGATCAGAGAGGACGGCCCTGTCAGAACCGAGCAGGAATGGGGCCATGAGCCAGCTGACCCGGCTCTCCATTGGCACACCAAGGAGCTGGAGTTTAGACAAGTCCTTGGTATGGCAAGTTCCCAGGAGGCAGGTCTGTGTTGCTAGGCATCAGGAAAATGCAAATCATGCCACAAGGAGATGTCACGTCACACCCACGGCAATGGCTGTACCAGGTGCTGGCGAGGCACAGAGGCAATGCTGGAACCCTGTGCATTGCTGATACAGCAAGGAAAAGTGGTGGCCCTGACACAGGAAACAGTGGCAGTTCCACAACACATAAAATATAAAAATGATCACGGCAACCAGCAATCCTACTGTTGGGCATTGACCTCCAAGAAAAGAAACACGAGTCTTCCAACAAAAGTTGGTACAAAGAAACACTGCACAACTGCCAAAAAATAGAGTCCAAAAATGGCTGAGTGGGTGCAGAAAGTGTGGTATGTTCATACAACGGCCTTCAAAAGGAATGACATACCTGCTGCAACAGGCGGTGGTGCTGAGCGAAAGGCAGGCAGGAAAGGTGCCACAGTGTATCTGTTCTGTGATGGGGCCAGAAGACTCACACTACAGGGCTGGAAAATAGATTAGAGGCTTCTGGGGGCTCTGGGGAGGGGGGACTCGCTGCTTGATGTGTCCGGGTCAGCTTCTGAGATGATAAGATGTTCTAGACAGTGGGACAATTGGCAACTTGGTGACTGTTAAATATCACTACACTATACTTTGAAATGGTCAGTTTTTAATATGTATTTTACCACTCTTTTTTTTTAAATGTTTATTTATTTATTTAGTATACAATGTTCTGTCTGTGTGTATGTCTGCAGGCCAGAAGAGGGCACCAGATCTCATTATAGATGGTTGTGAGCCACCATGTGGTTGCCGGGAATTGAACTCAGGACCTTTGGAAGAGCAGGCAATGCTCTTAACCACTGAGCCATCTCTCCAGCCCTTTACCACTCTTTTTAATGGGCCAGAGGAGAAAGGCAAGAGTCTGGGGTCACACCCTGAACTCCCTCCCCTCACTGGGGTCACACCCTGAACCCCCTCCCCTCACTGGGGTCACACCCTGAGCCCCCTCCCCTCACTGGGGTCACACCCTGAGGCCCCTCTCCTCCCCAGTCTCACCCAGGAACACAGTCTGTTCCTTTCCAAAAAATTCTCCTCAGATCCTGGAGCCTTCTGCCCAGGGATGCTCTGACTTGGGCAGACTCAAAGGGTGTGATCCAGTGAGGAGGGGAGCTCAGGGTGACCTCAGTGGAGCAGGAAAGGGGGCATTCTTGGTTCTTAGATCAGTCTTGGTTGCCAATTACTGTTCAGCATCATTGCCCACTTAGCCTTTCACCAAAGTACAAGAGTTTATGCGTGCAAGGCACTGACTGCTGCCCTGTTCTCACAGGCCCTTCCCACTAGGCAGGAGCCAGCAGAATCCCAGCTGAGCACCGCATTGCCACGCCTAGCACACCAACAGGGTCAGTGTCCTAAGATGTGGGTCTGAGCCCTGCCTTCACCCCCATCACAGACCGACCTTGGGACTGCTCCTTAATGAGGATAGCAAGGTTAGTCATCTGATGCTGCCACCAAGGGCAAGGAAAACAAGGCTCACGAAGGCCCCAGGCCACAGAGCAGGTCGATGGAGCTAGGTCACTTACTGTCTCTGTCTTCCATCCCTCAGGAGGAGCGGGGAGGGAGGAAAGGAGCCTTTTGCTGACTAATGCAGTACAGGGAAGGGGAAAAAATATCTCAGAAACTGAATCCTGAAACCTCCAAGTGTTTACAGAGCTAAATATTTTAGGAACCGCACAGAAGAGAACACAGACACATACACCAAGGTGATTCAACCTATGTCTTACCTGAGCTGGGATGAAGCCTTACTCCACAACTGGGCCCAGAATCTGCAGGTTCTGCAGCTGCAGACATGGGTGGCTCCAGCTGCAAGTCATCAGGGTACTTAAACAAGTTCCCAAGGTCTCCGTTGCCACCATAAACAAAGACCCCACACACATGCTCTATTGGATGTAGGAAAAGTGCATCCCCGTTTATAAACAGTTAATAGGTGTGACTTAGAACCTGCCATGGGGATCATTAGAGAGTGTGGAAAGCAGGCACACAGGAAGCTCAAGGTCATTAAGGATGTGCGAGAGAGAAACAAACCACCCACAGCATCATCTGCAAGAGCATGCCAAGGGACACCTCCACTGCAGCAGCGACTGCCAGCTTTGAGGACCATCCTTAAGTGGCCTCCCCTGAGATATCCTCCCAGCTCCCCACTGACCGTCAAAGGCGGTCGTGTGCAAGGCTGGCCTTAGAACCTCTCAAGGCTAGAGCAGTGGTGGTACCAGAGAGGGGTGTGGCTCCATCACAAAACCGTCAAATGGAGGGTGTGTGTGACCTCAGTCAGCCCTCTTCATCCTGAAGCCACAAAGCATAAAGAGCCAAAGAGAATCCTGGCAGAACCCTCCCTGAGCCTGCCTCATTGTGGAGCATCTGTCTTCCAGGACATTTTAAGAAGCAGACCCAGCAGCCCATCACACACTGCCTGAACAAGTAAGTAGGAAAGCGAAAGTTTTTGTTTTTTAATGTTTAGGTTTAGTTCACTTGAGCAACATCTTAGCCTGCATTTACTCTCAGTGTAAAAACACCTCTGATTAATTAAATTGCTGCTCTCCCGATTGACTCAAGCCCCATTGGATGCTTAGGCTTTTGGCTGCCACAGGGTGATTCATTCTGCTATCCCTGTGTAGCAATCTTATGAAGCTCCCCCCCCCCCACCACAACACCAGCTGTTACCTAGCAACCAACCTAGCAACCTTGCAGCCAAGAGATTAATCCTCCAGTGATAACCACAATGTAATATCCAAAAAGACACTTGGTTTCAAGGGTGCCCTCAGAAGTTAAGAGCGATGAGTACACTTTAACAATACAGATAAAGGACAAAGAGGCTCGCAGGTGCACACGACTTGTCTGTGGCTTCAGGGTTTTAAAAGGCAGACTCTTCCTCCCTGGGTTTACACACATGCAGAGGAAAAGAGCCAGACCCCCATCAGAATGGTGTGCTGTTCCTACCACTGTGACTAATCCCTGGTGGGAGGGTCAGGGGGTGGGTCCCTGATTCCAGACAGCCTGTTCTTTCCCCCAAACTCCTTGTTCAGAAAAGATCCCAAAGGTTTTAACCAGCTGATGCTGTGCGCAGAAGTCACATGACCTATTGTATGTGTGCGCTCAGGAATACAGAAAATATCACTAAGTCTCAAAGACCAAGAGAACTTCCCAGAAGGGTGGATACTTAGCATTTCCAAAGGGCACCAGCCCTCCAGTTGTCTCTGCCACTGTACCAGACCATGCACCATCAAGAAAAGCTTAGACCCTCAGGAGACAGTAATCCAATCGCAGAGCTGGCGAAAATGCCTGTTGCCTGGGTGGAACCCTGTGCAACTCCCGGATACATGTAAGGAACTAACATTTTCTGGTCCCGAAGCATCTCAGGTCTGACAAAAGCAAGGGTCAGCCCTCAGTGCCCTCCAGGAGGCTGCTCACCTCGGCCTCCTCAGAGAGATGCCACCCTGCTTCTGCTGTTTCCTGACTGGTCATCTGCTGACCCTGTGACAGCTGTCAAGTGAGTACAGCCCCATCCCTGGCCCAGTAAGAAGGCTTGATTGGGAGAGCTGCCTGCTGTTGAGGAGCCCACAGGGACACCCTGGAAATTGTGCCAAGGCCCCTCCACAGGAGTCCACCAGAATGATAGATGAGTCACTCATTTACTTAGCCAGTTCTTCCTGAGAAGGCGGTAAGCGCCAGAGAGATGGTATCGAGGACTCTGATGGTGCTGGCCTGGGCTGCTCATAAGTGCTGTCTGCACACAGGCTCTACACTTTGGTTTTTGGCCAATATGCATGTCTCAGGGGCTCGTATGGCCTGGTTTCCTTTTCAGAGTCATGAGCCAGATCAAGGAGGCTTTGCTTCAGGAGACCAATCTTCAGTACCTGCTTGAGATATCAAATCACAGGACCCATGCCCAGAGAGAGAGTGTTGGCTAGCCCAGCTTCTTAAAAGAGGACAGCTAGGGGGTGGGGCTAGAAGGACACAGAAGTATGACGACGTAAGAGGAAAAGGGACAGTGTCGGGTATCATCTGACTCGGCTGCTGGAGCAGGAGGGGGACCTGGGTTCCGTGGGAAACAAGGCAACAGTGGTAGTTCTGGGGCAGGGTTGGAATCAGCAGAAGAAAGGGGAGTGGTGAGATATCCTCTGCAAAACCACAACCCAAGAGAACTATGGCACCCTACTTCCTGAAGCATTTGTGGACCCAACAAGATAAAAAGCTTGCTTCTGGAAGTGCCACCTCCTGGCAGAGGGCAGCAGGAACTTGGGGTAAGCTCATCTCTGGGCGCCTCAGTGGGGACAGATTTTGGCCTAGGGCTGGAGCTCAGGTCACGGCATTCATAATGGAGGTGCTGGTTTTAGAACCGGTAATGAGGGGATTCCCAGCAATCCTGGGGTAAGCCCTAAAGGTGCTACAGAAGCTAGGCTTAGGGAAACACTTGATGTGAAGTCGCGTGAGACTGGGCAATACTGCAGTGCAGAGCAAACCTTGAGTGGGTCCCACCTGAATCCAATTTCTTCCCAGACACCCGGAGATAGCAAGAGAGGCGAGGCAAGCCTCCTGACACCAGCAGCCTCCCCACTGGGATGGCAGAGATTGCCTGAGGTCTTCCTGGATCTTCTGAGCCCCAAGGTTCTGGGCAACAGAAACCAGGTAACCACACAGAGGCCCAGCATGACTGTCTAGGGCCCTGGGGCCAAATGTGCGTCACCTGTGCCTTAGGCAAGGGACCTAGGGACCTGCCTCAGGTGAGAAAAACACAAACCAACAACACCAGAGGGGACAGAGCCTGGCACACAGAGACATTCTACAGATGGAGAAGATATCTGGGTACCACACTACTCACTGACCTAACCTGGTGACAGGGACAAAAGTCCAATCAGACATGAGAAACCAAGTCACGTTCAGGCAAGATGACATTCAGACAGTGTCACTTTGACATTCATGTCCGATCCTGCACCTGATCTCAAGTGCCCATGATGCTGATGGGCAAAAATGGCAACAGAGGACAACCATGCTGATCCCAGAGTGGAACAGAGATGCTGACCTCAGATTAATCCATCTTAATACTGGCCATGGACCTCAAACATGTTGACAGCGAACCCCTGAGCGAGTCAGCATACCTGACACCCTTCCATGCCCACAGAGATGCAGACACAAACCTCTGTACCTTTTCATCCCAGGCCCCTATCTTGAAAGCAGTACCTGTTACTAGCAGGAAAGAAGGAGGCTGGAAGGGTCAGAAGAACTACTCTAAGCAAACACCAGGGACAGAGGATAGTGACACTCATGGAACCCACTGCACCAGGCAGACCCAGACAGCAGACAGAAGCAACAGGAAACAGAAGGGATTTGGACTCAATACTCCTTGAGACACTCTGTTCTTCTCGATTCCCTTGCAGCTATGAACTGGGGTTGGTCCCTAAGTCTGTCTTCTGCAGTTCCCATGATTACCCAAGAATCAAACAGGAGATAATACAGATGCTTTGCCATGTGCCAAGAGTGGGTGGGTTTGTGCCTCCACACCCATGAATAGATTGCTCATACATCCCAATGACCACTATTCAAGGTCTGAGGATGTCTTCTTCCAACTAAGGACCCATTGACCACGATTTTACTTTCTCCTACATCTTTCCTGAAGAGTGGGGCTTCCAGACCACTAACATCCCAGCTTGTTCCTCAGCAGATACCACTTTAGAGGACACACAGCATTGCTGTGAGGAAGGCTCCTCCCACCAGGGCTCACTGGAATACCACCCCTTTTCAACAGCCAGCGCCAGAGGCAGTGGGAAGTAAAGAAGGATTGGAGGTTGGACACGTGGGCTTTGCAGCCAAGCAGACTGTGGTCACAGCTCCACCAAGAAAGCTGGGACCAATGAGCCTGCAGCCCCTCCCCATTCTCATGAGGTGGGAAGTGGGAGAGGAGTACCCTGTCCTTAGAAGAGCCTACACAGGCACCGGAGGGTCAAGGGGCATGACACAGACCCCTGCCTGGATGGATATAAGTGCCTCAGGCTGTCTGCTTCCTTCCTGAAACAGTCAGGCAAATATTTTGATGTTTGGCAAATTTCTGCTCACGTTTATTGCCTTTGACTAAAGGGAAGTTCATGGATGGGTTTTCCCTGTTATAAAAATAAATGATGTGTGATTATTTTGGAGGATGAAGCAAAGAAAAAGGTGGGGGAACTACATGGAGAGCCTCCAGGTTGGGAGCTAGAAACTGTTGGGCTTGCACAGCCTGGATAAGTCCCGGATAAGGAACATCCTGCTCCTGTCCCTCTAAGAAGACCTCTGTGCAGCCTGGCAGATGCCTCCTGCAGCCACTCACCTTAAACCTCTCGGTGACCCCCTCGGTGATGCTGACAGTGAACTCAGCTATCTTGGGAGGACGTGCTTTCCCCTTCTTGCGGTCAGGTTCATATTCAGTCTTAGTTTTCACAACAACCTTAGCCAGGAAACAAGAGAGGTGCATGGTCAGTGATGAGCCAGATGTACTCAGACACATCTGCCCTGAGCAGGTGAGCCTGAGACTGCCACGTTCCAAGGTACCGACCGTTCCTCTAGGCAGCGAGAGCAGCTCCCACTGAGAATGCCAGGCCACGGTCCTATGGCAGTCCCAGGAAACATACAGAATTGGGGAACAGAGGCATGATGCTCACTGGCCAAAGCCACAGGACTAGTGGCTGGCAGACTGAGTACCCATGGCAGCAGAGCTCTGATGCAGTGGGGAGGACTCCTCTATTGGCTTTCTGTGCTGCCCACCTGCTGGACATATGTGTCACTGGAGAAGAGCTGAATACAACAGGGCCTGGGAATAAACTGCTCTGGGGAGCCTCTTGGATTGCACGACACTGAAGGGTCTCCCTTCCTTCCTTCCCCTCCACTTTCTCCTGTGAACCCAGAAACCCATACATCTGCCCCATACAGACTTCCCTGAAGCCTTAGCAACTTCATCTCTACCTGGGACCTCATGCTGCATCCCATAGGGCCTCTTATGTGGACCTCCCCAGCCCTACCTCTGTCGGGGATCCATTGCCTCTCTGATTCCTTGGTTAGGGAGAGTGAGGTCAAGGAGGGACTCGCCTCTAATCCCCAAACTCCCCAGAGCAGGTATCCAGCAGTGGCTATGGGACAGGAGAGAACCAACCCCCACACACTTCTCCTGGAGGGAGTATGTCTTTTGTTGTTTCCACAGATTGGGAGACACTCACTTGTCCTGACAGTGGGACAATGGGAACTGAGTGACTTAGGACAGGCTCCAGGCAAGGGACTGGAGAACTCTCCATTCCAGCCCTGACCTGTGGAGCCAGCCTCAAGAGTGGTCATAGTGGAGAAAGTGGCCTGGCATTGAGCCAGGGAGCCCTGAGCGCCAGCCCATTCTGTCAAGCTTCACTCCTGGCATGCCACTCTCCTGCAGCAGACAGAGGGGAGGGGCGTGCACCCCTTGAAGGGATCACCTTCCCACGGCTGCCATCCTCACATCCCACTTGCACCCATGTAGCCTTGTGACCTTGAGCACACATTTGGACCACACCACATGCAGGAGGCTTTTTCCTATCTTAACCACAACCTGGAGGGCATGAGGCCTATGGCATCCAGAACTGTGAGGGTGAGGACACCTAGGCTACCTGAATTCAATCTGCATCTACCACGAGCTGACAGGTGACCTTGGAGAGGCCTTTTAAACCTCTCCGTCTTCATTGCTCCGTCAAATGAGGGCATTGGTGGTTGTTGCCTTGCAGCAAGATGGGCGTGTTAAAGTGCACAGAACAGTTTCTTGTGTGGCAAGTGTCCCTAACCAATGTCAGGCAAGGCTCCTCCTGATGGGACTGCAGCCCTTCACCAGGGCATTTCTGGTACTCAGAAGTCACATCTCCCACCTCCCTGAATCTTGTCCAACTATAAGTGGGGTGGACTAAGTAACAAGGCTAGAAACTTCCATACCCCGGAGGCCAGTGACCTTCAGGATGATGACCTTGGGTGCATTTGGTGAACTCTGAGAATCTGTCTCCTCCTCTGCGACTTTGGAAGCCTTCTAGCTCAAGGTTCCCACAGGAATACCGTTTTCTGGAGCATTCCCATCAGTTACCCCAAGAGAGAAGAGACTCAGTACCTCACAGAGTCGCCTAGCCAAATCCCAAGCAACAGGGCAGTTGGCAGAATGTGGGCCCTGCCTGAAGCCCTCCTCCTTGTAGCTGACCATGCCAGGCAGTTCGGGAATGGAACACACTGAGGGCAAAAGAGGAGGCTTGGGCCAAGTAAAGAGAATCACCTGATAGAGGTGCCGCTTCAGGACACAGAGTTCCTGGCACAGGCCGCTGGTGCTCCTTGGCTGGGTGTATCAAGGCAGAAGGGGTAGGGGTACTCAGGACCCAACCCGGACACCCACCATAGTGTGGAGGCCACTCAACAGCCCTGCTCCTCCTACAGCTGTGTCAACAGCTGTGGCGTAGGGTGCACAGCTATGACCAGCAGATCGCCCCTTCTCAAAATGAAAACACCGGCAACCCATCCCTTCCCTGCTCCCCTGCCCCCCACAAAAAAAACCCTAGACTATAGAATTAAAGGAGCAAAATCAGTTTGGGAAGCTAAGTTCGGGAATGGAAGAAGAGCCACCGCAGATCCCTCCTACACCCCGTTCTACTACTGCCCAGTGAATGCAGAGCCCAGAGTCCAAGCCTCTTTCTTGGAACGAACTGAGACAATAAACAGAAAAGCATGTGGGAATAGTGGGCCAGCTCCTTTGTGTGGAGGATCTGTAGATGCAGGGTGTGTGGTTTTCCATTCGCGTGTTGCAATGCTCTTCTACTTTAAGGACAGAATTTGTTTTTAAAGGTTATGGCTTGAAAATATCTTTATGGAGCACTGGATGTAGTGCTCAAGAGGGGAGTCTTTAAGTCATAGAAAAAAAATATGCACCACGGTAAAGACGGTCCTGGTTACACTAGCTTGGAACAAAGAGAAAGGGGCTTTATTCCTGAGCACACACCCAGTAAGGCAAGTGGAGCTGAACTGTACCACCCCAAAAGGCTTAAGGACCAGATCCCTGGGCTCACCCCTGGCCCCCAGGCTTCTGTACCACCAAGCATCGCTCCTCATTAGACTCCCCCCAAATCAAGAGGGGACCTTTCACTAAGGAATCTTGCCAAGACGAAGGTGTCATCTAAGGCAGGGAGTCTCCAGCATCACCCAACTCAGAATAAGAATCATGAGGATATATTGTGCTCACCCTGTCTTCCTTCTCTTGGCTGGGCCCGCCCCTATCTCTCATCCCCAACGCGCACAAGGCGTTTCTTTTGTTTCGGTTGCAGCCGAAGATTTAGGGGTGCACATCCAGCAGCGCGGGAATGTAGGGGGCTCATACCTTATCCGGGGGTGGGAACTGCAGCTGGTTGACATCGAGGGGCGTCATCAAGGGAATGGTGTCGAAGCCATCCTCCAGGAGAGGCTGCTTGGTGCCCTTCTCTGCGAAATTGTTCCCCAACTTCACCATGGTTGCAAAAGACACGAGGCTGCGGCCTGCGGAGGGAGGGCCCGGTGGGGGTCAGGGCGAGCGGCAGCCGGGGCGGGGCGGGGCACGGCACAGCCAGGAGGACTCCGCACACCCACCCGCTGTCCCCGCATGGTCTCCCGAGAGAGGTGGCAGGGACGCGGCGATCGCAGCCCATCAGAATCTCCAGGCTGTGTATTGATGGGCATTTCTAGGCTTCCATCCCGCAGAGCACCGGGCTCATCACAGTGGGGCGAGGGAGGGAACGCTACCGGTGCCCAGCCTTTCCGTACGCGTCCCCAGTCCCGCCGCGCTGGCCTCCTGCGCGTCTCCCGGGGCCCTCAGCGTGAGAGATGCTCGGCCGCCCGCCCCACTTCCCACCCGCACTCACCCCACGCCCGGCTCCGGCAAGTCTGGGCTCTAAGCGCGCTCCGAGGCTCCGCGTCTCCCACTCCCGCGTGCAGCAATGGCGGAGGCGGCGCCGCGGCCGGGGGATCAACGATTGGGTTCTGCGCCTCCCGCCTCCGCGCGCCGCCTCCTTCCTGCCGCTCCCGGGGGCCGCGCGCGGGAGTGCGCGTGGGGCCGCGCCGATGCGCCTCAGCCTTGACGCAGCGCCGTCCGCGCGCGGATCGGCCGCACAAAGGAGCACGCGGTTGCGATGGAGGGGGGGGTCCCCCGGGGACCCCGCGCGCTACCAGATCCGGGAAAGGAGAACCTGAGGTTCCATATGCCGAGCTGGGGGATACCCCGGCGGGCTGCGCAACCCTGGGGCGGTGGCAGAGCACGTGGCGGTCTGGAGGGAGGAAGGGAAGGGACAGGGAGATGCTGCAAAGCTAGCCAGCCCCAAAGGGAGGAAGAGTGGGTTGCTGTCCACCGCCCAGCAGATTTGAGGATCCTGAAGAATGACAAAGGTTTTTGGAGGACAGTGTGGATGACAGACCTTCGTGGCCTTTAGTGTGAGGCTCGGTGGCAAAGAGATGGAAAATAAGGGCATGTCTCTATAAAAAGAGGGAGGTTTGGGGATGTGAGGTAGTGCTGTCCCACAGCTACGGGTGCATGCCTGGGGTGGACAAGAGGACAGGTGTTCAGAGCTTTGGGTGCCGCCAAGAGAGGCAAGTTAGCCGAAGCTATAAACGGTCAGGGTAGAAGGGAAGACAAGGACCTCCCAACCGCAGCCACAGCTCTCCTAGATAGTACTGAGACCCAGATGGAAGAACGGAGTTGTAGCCTGACTGGTGACCCAGGCAGCTGTCTCAGTTACCCAGATGAAGGCCACTTGCTTTACAGACCTCTAGCCAGCTTTGCTTGCAAGATGCAGGGAAAGAGCAAAGCCGCACGGGCGACTCCAAAAGGAATAGGGTTGCAGTTGCAACCACCATTCTGTGGCCCTGAGAACTTACTTGTCCCATGGTTGTTACCTGGGCTCTAAACATACAGGGGACTCTGAGAAATAACAGAAACCTATATGTCAGGAACGCCCTATAGGTCCAGGTTCCAAACTCCGGGAGGGCCCCTTTAAAGAGTGGGGTGGGGAATCTGCTGCCAGTGCTTCCCTACCCAGGCTCTGATAAGGTCCAAGCTACCTTTGACTCAAGTCAGATCAGCCTGGCCAGCGCCCATCCCTCTGGGGTGCCATTTCCAGGCAGAGGGAAGGGACTTCGGGGTACCTGTGTGACATCAGGTTGCCCTCTTGGCAGCAGAGAATGGAGTTAGAAACCACCCAGGCACCAGCCTGCAAGCATGGGGGACCTGCCAGTCAGGTTGTCTGGTTTGTGCAAGAGAGTGGCTTTAACCCCATCTTGGACTCAATTTTCAGATCCCAGCACTGGCCTACTCTGGAGTCAGAATCCATCCAAGGAGCAATAAGGTTAGTGACAGCCTCTCCCCTTAAGACTGCCAAGGACGGGGGCATCCCAGATACAGCTACAGTTATGATGTGCTGGCCTGGGCATTGCTCTTTCCTTCTGTTTGGTTTTGTTTGCTTATATCTGGACCCCACAGAAGGCACAGGAAATGCAAAGTACATAAGGCACACTACCACCCTCCATGAACAAAGCATCAGCTCCCCCGACCCCAGGGATGCAACAGAATCAGAATGGGGAGCATGCTCAGGGGAGGAAATAAGTCCAGGAAGGAAAGCAACATATGCACTTCCTGTGGCCCCTGGAATACACGACCCACAAAGTAGCAACTCTAAAAGAACAGAAAGGTGTGCACAGATCTGGGTCTGAAGTCCACAACCAAGGTATGGGCAGGGCCCGGCTCCCTCTGAAGGCTCCAGGAGAGAATCTGGCTTTGGTGGTCCAGGCAGTCCTTGGCTGGTGGCCACATCACTCCAACCTGTCTTCACATTACTCCCAGCAGAGCCCTCCCCTGTCCCTTGTGTGTCTTGAATCATATCCATTGCTCTTAAGTCGGTGTCCCCAAGGTCAGGACACAGGTCGATCTTTAGGAGGTCACCATTCAACTCACAGATATCAAGGGTTCAGTGCTTTGGGGGGAACCACGGACTTTGAAGAGGAGGTGAAGATGACTCTGGGGAAGTCAGGGGTTCAGTGAGGGAGGGATCATGTTGAAGAAGCCAGGGTCAGAAATCATGGGACCAGCCAACTAAGTGACCTCAACTCCATCCTGGCACCCACAGTCTAATTCTCAGGGCCACAGAGGATTGTTGGGAGACTGTGATTTTTCCAGATGAGTCTTGGAAGTGCACCTCAGCATCCCTGATCCCATCTGTCACTCCTGAGACAAAGCCATCCCAACCCTAGCATTCAGATGCTATTCCTCAACTTGCCATTCCAAGCCAAGGTTTTCTGTGCTTTTCCCTGCTTTACTGGTTGAATTCCCGATCGTCACAGCTGCACCTTATTTATGAGTTGGTTTTCTGTGACTGTAATTGAAATCCCGGAGGCAGAGTGCTCTATAAAGCAAGGTTCACTTGGCTCACAGTTCTGAGGTTCAAAGACAGAGGTCAACATAGGTTTAATTAGCCCTGTTGAGATGGTGCAGGTGATTGGCTGGCAACTTGACCAGATCTAGAATCACTTATGGGGCTGTCTGTGAGGGTGTCTTTAGACTGTGTTCACCGAGATGGAAAGTCCACTCTGAATGGTCCGGTCATCTGCTGCACCTAGCAAAAGCAATTTAAGGAGGAAGGATTCATCTTGGCTCCCATTCTGAGTGTGCAGTCCATCAGGGTAGGTAGGGAAGGGAAAGTGTGGGAGTAGGGGTGCCGTGCAGCTGGTCACATTGCATCTGCAGTCAGACAGCGGGGAGATGCACGCCGCTGCTCTGCTGCCTTCTCCTTTTTGTTCAGTCTGGGACCCCAACCGTGTGGTGATGTTCATGCCTCAGGATGTGACCTTTGGAGACAAACCACACCAAGCCATAGAACCGTAGCCTGGTTTGAATCATGTCTGTCTTTTAGGGTGTTGAACAAGTGACTCAGTTTCCCCATCTATAAGATAGAAGTTGTGATAAAACCTTCATAGTGGTATTCTGAGACTCAGAGGCACTGTCACCATACAGTTCCTACTGTGGCTGTGATTAGTGTTTTGGCTTCTAATTCTGCACCTTTGGTGTTGCTAGTTCTCACCTGCTGGACAAGCAAGGTGAGAAATACTTTTTGTGGTTGTATTGTTAGCTCCCTGGCTGACTAAGGGAAGTCGTCCTTTGGAGTACTGTATGCAACTCAGAGACTCCCAGTTGCTGTCTGCACAATGCCTCACAAGCCCGGGATGGGCTTTAGGGTCTACACAACCTCTAGAAGTCTGTACCCTCTCATCTGATCCCAGGATGGGCTCCATAGCAGCTTTGGTGGCTAGCAAAGCCCGTGGTCTGCCTTCCACATCAAACCAGAGCTCTTTTGTTCATTTTTTAAAGAATGATATTAACAGTTACCTGCAGCTCCTGGTGCCTCCTACCTCCTACTCTACTTGGTACACGCTGTCTCTGCTGCTGTGCTCTGCATGCACCCTCACTAATGATGTTTTCCATCCCACCTGTCAGCTGCCAGTCAGTCAGCAAACAGGTGTGTTTTGGGAGACAGATTTTGGCAAGTGTGAGGAATCAGGTGTACTCCAGCCACATCCCCATTCCACACCGCTTTCCACCCAGAAAGCTGTCTCCTTACCCCCTTGTCTCAGTGCTTAGGCCTCCCCTTCAAAGCTCTTCTCCAACATTGCTTCCTCTCTGTCACTGGCCTCACTCTCTACATTCCTCTACGCAGGGCTCATTTTCCATGTCCTTCTAGAACACGAGCAAATCCAGGCAAAACAATTCAGCTTTTCAGTGTACCCTGTCTCTAGACTGTGGATCCTGTGCTCCCATCCCCACCCCAAGCAGGCTTCACTTCTTAAAGGTCCCAGCACCTCATAATATCACACTGGGGACCAAGTCTCAACACCTGAAATATGCTTTGAGTGGTCCATCTGATGGGCATCCACTTACCGTACACTCTGTCCCTATGCATTCAGAAAGTGTGAGATCCACATTCCAAGGCACAGCAAGGAAATTCAAGTCCAGGTCATGCTGGAAGCAGGGTTGCCCGTGACACCATTGTGACATTCCATCTCCTAGGTTTGTCCTCAAAACCACTCATTCATGGAACATTGCAAGCATTTTCAAAGCGCATAACATGTACACAACTGGCAGTGGGTTCTAGCATTTTATTTGCCCCCATGGTCCCTACTAGCACTTAGCCACACAAAGCAGCCACAAATAGTCAGAAAATAAAGGGACTGTCTCTCTTTCTTAGCTTATGTTCATAGGAACAGAGTAAATATTATTAAAGGGGCCCGGAGGCATACAGACTGGCCTGTATACATGTGTTTTGGGTTGGCTTGGGATGAGATCATTTTAAAGATTTAATTGACATCTCAATGATTGGTAATTTTCCCAAATTACTTTTAAGATCCATTTCACTCTGAGCCTCTTGGCCTTCTGAAACGTGGAAAGGGCACCGGTTTGAGCTTAGAGGCCACGGCCAGTTATCCCTGAGCTCTGATGGCCAAAGGCAGTGGCTTCACCAGTCTTTGGGTGCTGCTTGAGCACCAGGCTGACCCTAGAGTCACTTGTCGCCACAAGCAAATTTCAGGCACCACACTGTGATTCACCTTGCAGTGCTGTGCAGACAATCAGTCCCCAGACCCTTTCTCAGAAAGAGGAGTTTCTCAGTAGGACCACGACCTTCTTTACAGTGCTGTGCAGACAATCAGTCCCCAGACCCTTTCTCAGAAAGGGGAGTTTCTCAGTAGGACCACGACCTTCTTTACAGTGCTGTGCAGACAATCAGTCCCCAGACCCTTTCTCAGAAAGAGGAGTTTCTCAGTAGGACCACGACCTTCTTTATTGAACTTGGGGCTGGCCATACTGCACCAAAACAATCCCCATTCTTCCAGGTGCCACCCCCAGTCCATCTCCCGCTGGCCCAAGGATGATAATGACTCCAGAGGCCCCTCAGCCCCCACACCCTGCCATGACTTTGCAGGCCATCTTGTGAAGTGGCTCTTCTTCTCTCCCAAGCTTTACTCAGAATGCAAGCCCCTTTTTTGTGTCCTGGGCGGTACAAATGCTACCCCCACCTGAAAACTTCCGAGAGCTTCCAGGGGGCAGCCCCATTGTCTACTCCAGGGCAAGCGTTCAACAGCAAGGATGGTGACAATGACAAGAATGGGAAGAAATCCTTTCTTTTCCATTCTTCGCTTTCCTTTTCTGTCTTATATTTTCAGCATCACAAACACTGAGCAGTGAATGGGGCAGATATTCTTATACCCATTTTGCAGATGGAGGAGAAGCAATAATCATTTGAAATGACTGTTCTGATAACTGCCACACTGCAGTGAGTACCAAAGCCACCAGTGTGCTCTCCGGGTGTCCTCCAGCCACACCCTGGAAGGCAACCACCAATGCAGGGGATGCCCAGTGTGATGACTGACACTGGTTGTCAGTCTACTTGACAGGATCTAGGGTCACTTGGGAGACACATCTGCAGGTGTGCCTATAAAGGTCCTTATAAAGGAGTTTCTAGAGTGGACCCATTGAGGCGGGATGGCCCAACCTGAATGTGGAATGTGGATGGCACCATTCCATGGGCTGGGCTCCTGGACTGAACTGAGATGGTCAGGATCAGTCATCTCAGCTTCCCAGCTGTAGTAAGAAGCTGCTTGTTTGATCTCAGCTGCTCAACCCTGAAATAATCACACAGAAACCATATTATTTGCAATGCTGTTTGGCCAATAGCTTAAGCATATTTCTGGCTAACGCATATCTTAAATTAACCCATCTCCATTAATCTGTGTATCGCCACGAGGCTGTGGCTTACCGGGTCAAGTTCCAGCATCTGTCTCTGGCAGGGCTACATGCATCTCTTCGAGTCTGCCTTCTTTCTCTCAGCATTCAGTTTAGTTTTCCCCGACTGCCTCTATTCTGCCCTACACAGGCCCAAGACAGTCATTTAAAAGCCAATGGTATTCACAGCATACAGAGGGGAAGCCCACATCACCCGGCTTCAGGAGTGATGTGGCCAGCTGCCCTAGTCCCTGCCACCATGACTTCTGAGCCTCCAATTTCACCATGAGCTGAAATGAAGCTCTCTTCTGGCTCTTGTCAAACACTGTTTCACAGTGGAAAAGATAAATAACTAAGATGCTGGCCAAAAATGGGAGCATGGCAGACACCTAAAAAACTCAGTCTGCTTGCCTGAGCCACAGCCCTACCCTGCCCCCAGCTTCTTCCCACTCCTCTGCTCAGGCAGGCCATCCTAGCTCTGGACTTTTAGTTCCATATGGGCCCTGAAGGGAAGGGCTAGTCCCCACACCCAGTGTCGCCCACCATCAGCTGTGTTAGTCACTGCTTTTGTTTTGTCAGGGTCAGAGAGCCAGGAGCCATGAAGACCTAGGCAAAGCATGGTCTCCCAGACCTGAGTTTCTCCTCCCATAAAGTAAGGAGGGGCAAGAAGGAACTTAAATACCCCCAGCTTCGTCTGCTCCCATACTGCTGGTTGTCACCATGTCGAGAATGGCCCGGCATAAATCACAACCAAACTGAGGGCAGCCGAGGTCAAGCAAGCCAGTGCATGAACCTGGAGGTAAATTACCACATCGTATAATCTCATTTGGCTCTTGACTGCTTTTCTTCACAGCATTCCAAGATCGGCCAGTACCAGCAAAGTACCGGGGCTTCTAGCCCATAGAAACAGCTCGTATGAAATTATTTAGCCAGCAAATGACTATAAAAGCACCGTACCAGATTCAAGTAACAACAGCACTGTCATGTTCAATTAATTATTGAATTTTTTAAGGGCTCACAAATGGATAAACGCAATTCATTGCTTGCTCTGGGGAGCCAGGGTCTCCAGGAGCATTCACAAAGTACACAAGCTCCCTAGAGTGGATCAGTGTGTGCCGGAGATGGGAGCAAGGGCTGGGCTGCACTGCAGACAGCCTTCTGAGGCCCCCTGGCCAGCCCTGGCCATGGCTTGCCTTTCTTCTTTGTATCAGCCATAAGTTATAGTGTGTTCTCTCCGTCATACAGCCTCCTCCGTCTCTCTGGCCCACTGCAGAGGTCAGGTGGAAATGTTTGTGTGCAGAGTCCTTGGCAATTGAATTTTGATCCACTTAAGTCGGCCTGCTTCCTTCTGGACCGGAGCTCTTCTGACATGCAAGACACGTCATCCGGTTCTGAGATGGGACCTGAAGAGAATGTAACGTTTCTAGAAGAATGAGCCTGCAGCTATGATGCTGACCCAGTCCCGGATGTCCCTGGGCGGTGCCATCTGCACAGCCTCTGAGTTGGCTTCCGTTGTCAGCTGTGTCTTCTGGCCGGCCCCCAGGGTCCAGCAGATGATCTATGTACACCACAGGTCTTTGCCAGTGTTCTGCTTCTGCACTGCAAGGAATAATACAAACCTGCAAACTTAAGGGACATTTACTAGAAGCTAAGGGGCTGCAGTGGGTAGAATACGGTCCCCCCAAAATTAATGTTGCCTGCAACCCTAGATTATGACTGCCTTTGCAGTGAGGGTCTTGGCAGGTGGGAAATGGTGAGGCTCTTAAGAGGGGGTCACCTCGGGTTTAGGGCTTTTTTTATTTTTTTATGCACACAATATTCTGTCTGTGTGCATGCCTGCAGACCAGAAGAGGGCACCAGACCTCATTACAGATGGTTGTGAGCAACCATGTGGTTACTGGGAATTGAAATCAAGACCTTTGGAAGAGCAGGCAATGCTCTTAACCGCTGAGCCATCTCTCCAGCCCCTGGTTTAGCGCTTCTTGTGGGAAGAAGGAAGCATAGAATGCGGCAGAGATGGACTGAGCCAGCCACCAGCCAAGGAGTGCTGAGGGCTGTCACTCGGAGGGAGTATGGTCCTGGGTACAGCATGCGTAGCACTGAAGCTCTGAGGCTGGTGCCTATGGTTCATACTGACACTTGGGACACTGAAGCTCTGAAGAAACTAATGCAGCGGTAATGCAACCCCAAGAGCTGTCGCCCTTCAATATTTTTACATGTTAAATTTTAATTTTTTATTAGTTACTTGCCTACTTGAGGGCATGTGGAGGTCAGACAGAGACTCATGGGAGTCAGTTCTCTCCTTCAACCTGTGAGTCCCAGGGATTGAACTCAGGTCCTCGGTCTTGTGGCAAGCATCCTTACCCACTAAGCTACCTTCCCAGATCCTTAATTTGCTCTTTGTTGGACGAAGTGACTCATACATACAGTGGCTAAGGGGAGTGTGTGTGGAGCTCTGGTTGTCAAGAAAAACATGAACAGTGTTGAATTTCTAGCCTCTGGGCCCCTGTTCAGGCCCCAAATAGAAGGTATAAGGTCCCGATATCTTTGTGGTTGGTAGAGAATAATCAGCGGTTAATGAACATAGGTAAAATGGCTGAGTAAAGCATTAGACTGTAAATCTAAGCACAGATGATAATGCCTCTTTTTACCAAACCTTAAGGTGATAATAGAGTCTTCTTCAACTAACCCTGGGAGACAAGGAAGCCCTGTTCCTGTCTGTAAAAATAGTGTCAGAAGATACTGTCTGCCTCTGAGAGGGTCTTTCTGCCACAGGTCTTCCACACCCGGTTTCTCTCAGAGCTCCGGGAGGATGGACAGGGGCAGGGAGGCTTGGTCATTGCACATACTGAGGGTTTCCTTGTGTGGGGTGTGTTCTCCACACCCTGGCACCCATCAGACTGAAGCAACTTGAGATATGTAAGAAATAAAGACAGAACAGTCCTGTTGGCTTCATTCCCTGTGTCCTCTGCTTCCAAAGACAGTTTCTAAACCTCCAGCCATGATACTTGAATGTGAACGGAAGAGCGTTTTCCCCTGCAAGGCTCATCTGTTCCCGTGAAACCGGGAGACAATCCCGAAGGTTGTGGGCTCACCGCGCTCCATGCTCCACCCCGTGTGGCAGGAGATGAGATACAGAAATAAGACTGCTAATTGTGTTTTTCTATGAGATTAATTTTACTGCTTTCAGTATCTGCTCCGTCAGAGTCCGCTCAGGGGTGGATTGCGTCTTGATTTTTATCTCTGCTGCACTCGTTAATAATTAGGTCACCTTCCACCCAGGCACTCTGCCTGCCTGAGGCCAGACGCTTCCAGCTGCAGCAGCCTTGAGGAAGCCAGGCAGCAATTCCCTGCTGATGTGGCATTCCTGGGTTGGTAGTGATGCTCTGCCCTAGCTGATGCCAGCCGGGGTAGAGCCAGCATTTACCTGGCATTCCACAACACCTGAAAGGTTGCGATTATTTCTCTGATTTCACAAATGTGGAGGCTGCTTTTCACCTGAGCAGAATAATACAGCATGAAACCACCTCAGAGCTGAACCCAGGACAATTGCTCCAAAGCCAGTGCTGGCTACCCTGTCGGTTAGGTAAGCCCCGTGCTAGAGTTCAGAATTTTGGAGGCAAAGTTGAACCCCTCTGTTTAAACCAAGCTGTTTAAAGAGCCCGCTGAGCACACCAACACTGGGTAGTTAGCCTGGCTGGTGGGAGACAGGGCAGGTAGAGAAAGGTTGGAGATTCAGGTACATTAGCAGCCACAGCATCTCCTAACAGCCAGGTGGGCTCTCATCACCTGGTCCTCGCTGTTGGACACACAAGTCTTTATGTCCTTTGCAAGAGTGAGCCACACCATGGTGAGCGTCAGGCATGTGTGTGTCTCTGTGTCAACAGCCACACAGGGGTTCCTAGAGATGGGAAGGAGTCAGAATATCAAAAGGTTGTCAGCAAGTATCCAATAGAGAGACTAGAAAGTGAACAGCTGTAGAGGGGACCCTGGGACCCTGTCCTGCTCAGTGAGTGCTCTATATGGCAGTCACTTGGGGCATCTATGGAGGAACTTCTATTCACCTCTTCATCCTTCACCCTTTCCTAAATCCTGTGCTGGTTAATATTCTGATCATTTGACACAAGCTGGAGTCATCTTGGAAGAGGAAATCAATTGAGAAATTGCCTCCCTTAGTGTGGAGGCCCAAAAACATGAGCCTGTTTCTACCTTGTCTGAAGGTCAGAGAGTTTTAGCTTCTTCAAAGTTGTTGACAATAAGCGTGGCTACACACCCTGACCTAGGGTGTGGTTACTTGGTCTCTTTGACATTAAGATGGCCCAAACAGGTAGATCCACTCCCCCCGACCAATGGTCAGGAAATTCAAGCATACTTCTGCTCCTTCTTTTTTTTTGTTTT
>JAQHUG010000389.1:88374-131987 GCA_028555095.1 Dicrostonyx torquatus | reverse complement strand
AATGTGGCCATCTTACAGATGTGGAGATGAGCCAGGTGGGGAATGTGGCCATCTTACAGATGTGGAGATGAGCCAGGTGGGGAATGTGGCCCATCTTACAGATGCAGAGGCGAGCCACTCTCAAGGTGGAAAGTCAGTGTCAAGATCTCTCCTGACCCTCTGGCTGGGTAGGGCTCATGTTGAGCATCAGCACTGACAAATGTTAAGGGCATTCCTTTGTAAGCTTTCAGCTTTGTTCTTCAGAGTTGTTGAGGACATAGTCTTCCCACAGGCTACCCAAAGCATCTGCCTGCCTTGGACCCGCACAGGCGAGGTCAGACTACCATGAGTGTATAGACAGGGAGCAAGGCCCTGGGCCTATTTTAACTTGTACGACTTGTTTTGCAGAAGTCAGGATGGTAAAAAGCCAGAGTTGGGTTCAGGAAAAAGGGATTTCCAAAACTTTCTTTATTTTGTGCTTTTGTACCTCAGAGTCAGACTCCAGTAGGGTTGTAGATCTAGCATGTGAGGCGGAAAAGCAGGACTTGGGACAGCAAAAGATGGGCTGAACTGTTGTTTGACCCCGGCAGTGGCTGTGGCTCAAATGCCACTCTTATCCTCCCTTACTTTCTGTCTTGCTGTGACACAGCAAAGGCTACTTAGAGAAGGAAGGTTGCGGGTCTCCTGTCCATCATGGCAGAGGAGTCACGACAGCAGCAGCAGAAGGCAGCTGGTCACATTGCATCCAGTTAGGAGGCACAGAGCTAGGTGCTGGTGCTCAGATGGTTGTCTCAGTTTTCACTCTGGAACGCCAGCCATGGAATGTTTGTATTGAAGGTAGGTCTCTTTCACTTCACTTAACCCGTATTAGATAATCCCCTATGCCCAGAGGTTTGTTTCCATGGTGATTCTAAGTCCTATTAAGTTGACAACCAAGATCAATGGCCATCCTCCCTGACTTTGATGGGACTGGACAGGTAGGCTCCAGTGGCCTCTCCCCATGGGGACAGGCCAGGAATCGCTCAAGACACAGCAAGGCCAGGCCGCAGAAGATACTCTGACCTTCCTGCCTTTCTTAGGTTAAGGCTTTGTAGGTGCCCAGATGACAATAGATCATGCATAGTTGCATACTCATTCAGGGTCATCACAGGCAGGGAGGTGGCCAGTCGGGTAGCTCCCAGGTGCTGCAGATGGTGGTGGGGTTGAGGGGCAGCACTGTAGTGTCCTCAGGCACTGAGTGGCTGAGAACCCCTGAACTGGGATCCCCAGTTGCAGGGAAGACTGCAGATCATAGAACAGCAGCTTCCTGAGGTTAAGACACAATCCTGGTACCCGATTCCTCCCCTCATCATGGTCCGTGGATCCTCAGACCTTCAAGTTCATATTAGGGGGAACAGCCAGGGGCAGAGTGTCTGGGGAGAGCTAGTGATTCCTAAACACTCTACAGTCTCCTAGGCCTAAAATTGGGCCAGAGACTGTTTATTTTTTTTTCTGTTCTTCCATGATTCAGAAAGAATTAAGAAATTTATAATTATCTGCACACCCGTGTGTGGTATGAATTAGTTGGAGGCCTCAACACTTGGCATTTGAGTTTCTTGAACATCAGGAACTTAATTAGTTTCCTGCCATGATGAGGCATAGACTTGGTGGTTTAAACAAAAGCCCACTTGATCACCAACAGTGCCCAGAGGCTGGAGATCTGGCCAAGGTCAGGGTTAGCTGGTTCCTTCTGAGGGCTGTGAGGGTCACGTGGGCTCTCAGGCTTATGGAGGCAGCATGCCCATTCCTGCACCCATCCTCAGATAAAGTTCTTGCCATGTTCCTGTCCCTATGTCCAAAACACCCTTCTAAGAAACTGGTCTCTGGAGCAGGGGCCTTCCTCCAGCATGGCCTCATTTTTCCTAATGACATCTGCAGTGACCTAGTTTCTAAACAAGGTCACATTATGAAGTGCTGGGGGTTAGGGCTTCAGTGCGGGCATGGTGGTGGTAGTTATGGTGGTGATGGTGGTGTGTGTGTGTGTGTCCATTCCATGGTAGTAACTAAATTTTGCTTGTATTTCATGTTAGAATGTCACTGGCCATTTGAACAACTGTCATGGAAAGACTGTTGTTCACCACAAACACCATCTCTCCTCCATTTCCAGTGACTATCCCATTTCTGTTACGTGCTGGGTACCATTGCAGGGCTAGGGAGGACATCAGTGTGCAAGACTTGAGAGAGCCACTCTCCTGTCACCCCCACAAAAGAGCAATGTCAAGCAGCACCTTGGTCTTCTGACCTCCTGGGTCATCACCTCTAACCCTGGGAGGTGGGCAAAGTCACTTTAGGTGCATCTTACAGAGGAGGGAAGTGATGGGCGGTGGCAGGGTCACTCTGAACTCACTGCAGCAGACTGGACAACAGTATCTGACCTCAGCTAAGTCAGTTCTCAATAACTTCCGTACTGCCTAATCAAACCCAGGGTATCAGGAGAGAGAGGCAGGGAGGGGAGAGGTAGGGGATGGATACTACAAGGATCCATTACTGGGACACAATCACACTGCTCTCACCCCTATGATCTGTTCAAACCTACATTCCTCCGTAAGAACTTGTTTCCAAATAGTTTGTGGAGGGAGGGGCATAAATTAGGGCATCAGCACAACTCAGTCCTAAATAAACACTAGCTAACTTCAGAATTTTTAACCGCTCTAAACAAAACCCTGAGCCCGTTAAGCATCCATTTTTCATTCTCCTTCTACCTGGTAACCAGCTACCTGCTCTCTGTCTTTCCAGATTTCTCTGATCTAGATGGCTTGCAGAGAATCCATGTAGGGCATGGCCTTTTCTGCCTGTGTTGCTCACACAGCTCAAGGTTCACAGAGCCATTTGTTTTCTTCCGTGCTGTGGATTGAGCCCAGGGCTCTGGACATGCGAGGCCCAGTGAGCTACACCTCCAGCCCTCACACCTATGTTTTACAGTTTTTGTTTGTTTGTTTCCAGAGTCCCAGACAGCCAGGACCCTAAGGACCTTGTGCAAGGTCAGACTGCTGTGTGGAACATCCACTGGCCAATAAGTACTGAGCAGCTGAAGTCCCAGAGGCTGCTAGGAACATTTCCTAGTCTGACTCATCCACAAGGCAATCCTCCAGTGTGAATACTAGACCCAGAGTTGTGGACAGCACCCAGTAAGCTTGAAAAACAACCAAGCATGTCATTTCCCTTTTGGGGCGGGGGCAGTCCTGTCTCCCCACAGGCTTGCAGGAGGAGGGCTTGAGGAGGTTAAGGTGTGCAAATGTGTTTTGCTGTCTGCAGAGAGCTCCAAGGATGCCACAGCTCTCAGGCAGAGTAGCCACAGGCCTTAGCACTTGCCGGGGCTGCTTCTCAGGTGATGCTGCTGCCATCTGCTGGCTGAATGGAAGCCTGCACAAAGCAGCCGGGGCAGGGGAAAAGGTAGATGATGAGTACCAGCTGTCCATCACAGACATGGGCAAGCTGACAGTTCACTGGACCAAGGCGTTATACAGGCATTCAGAACTGGTTGCCAAAAAACTTTTTGAGTTTATTTTTCATAGTTTTTATCTTCAGTTTCATTTACACATCATAAAGCTTACACATGGCAAGGATACAGTGACTTTTAAAATAAAATTTTAATTTTGTAAGGGTGGCAGAGTTGTATGGTAGACCCTAACAGTCTTGTCCCTGGCACACACATCCTTCCACAGATGCTTATGACAGGGATCAATGTCAGTGAGAAGTTATGAAAAGATAAGGTCACTGAGCTATCACTTGGGAAGATGTCTAAATGCATTATTATCTGAGGAAAGTATCTGGAGGGGCTAAATCCATGCATAAAAACAGTGCTACCTTGCTAGGGTGTTGGAAGCGCTGATGAGACAACACAGGGCGTTACAGAAGGTCTTGCCAAGTCCTAGCTGCTGTTCTTTCTTCATTGGACTTTTTAATGGTATCTCTATGTGTGCAAGTCAACGTGATGCCTGAGGAGGCCAGAAGAGGGCGCTAGACACTCCTGGAGCTAGAGTTACAGGCAGGTGATTCTGAGCATTCCCCATGCAGAACAGAACGGAACTGGGGTCCTCTGCAAGAACAACAACCACTCATATAACTCAAGAGTTCTCAAAAAGTCGGGTGGTTCTCAAAAAGTCCCAGCACTCGGGAGGCAGAGGCCAGCCTGGTCTACAAGAGCTAATTCTAGGACAGGCTCCAAAGCCACAGAGAAACCCTGTCTCGAAAAACAAAAAAACAAAAACAAAAAAAACAAAAGGAGTTCTGAGGGGTCCACGATAAGAGGTCTTGGGCAAAAAG
This sequence comes from Dicrostonyx torquatus, assembly GCA_028555095.1. Taxonomy (NCBI): domain Eukaryota; kingdom Metazoa; phylum Chordata; class Mammalia; order Rodentia; family Cricetidae; genus Dicrostonyx; species Dicrostonyx torquatus. Next base: position 127,703 of record JAQHUG010000389.1, on the reverse strand, counting down.
ACCTATACTATGTAGTTGTGCAACCTACAAGGGAGAAGAGGGCAAATCCAGGGCCTGGGCTCTGGGACACTTGTGTTGGGATGTGGGCTGGAGTCTGAGGCCGTGCCAGTCACTGGGGAAAAGAGCATGAATTCTCCATCCCCGACTCCAGTATGTCTACCTTTCTTCCTCAGGCTACTCCTTGCCCCACTGACTGGCTCGGTCTCAGAATCCATCCTCGCTGACTCCAACACCAAGTGTCCCGAGTCCAGGCCCTGGATTCTTCCTTCCTTTGTGAACTGCAGTAGAGAGGTCACTGATGACCTGCGAAAAATACATCTCAGTGGAGTAACAGGATGAAGGTCTGAATGACTGGGGCCCAGAAGATCAACCTAGGGGTCCATAAAAAAAAAAAAGTCTTCCAAGTAAGTTCTGAGTGTCTGAAGTGTCAGGCATGCTTGGAACATTCCCTAGGCTTACATCCCTGTAAGGACACTGAAAGCCTGCACAAATAGCTAACACCATCCTGGAATGACAATACAGGAGGAAAGGGAGGGCTGCATCTGAACTGAGACCAGTCAACAGGTATAGACACAGGGCAGGGGGTGAACAAGGACACAGGCGTGATGAAGGCATAGGGGCAAGAGCCAGCTGGAGGAGATTGCCACGATGGACAGCACACGATGGCTATGAGATGGATAAGGGCTCAGTGGGGATGTTGTCTGTGAACCAAAGGGCCACTTCTCACCAGCCAGGTACACAGTGTGGTGGATGACCTGGGGGGCGGGGAGTTGACATGAGGACTATGGCACGTAGCCTGGCTAAGAGGGATCCAAAAGGATGGGGTGAGGGGTCAAGGGGCAATGTAACCCCCAGAGGAATTGTAGAGATGGGGTGAGGGGTCAAGGAGCAATGTAACCCCGGAGGGATCCTAAGGATGAGATGAGGGAGTCAAGAGGCAATATAAACCCAGAGGGATCCCTAAAGATGGTATAACCCAGGAGATGAGGAGCTGTCAAGGCGGTGGGAGATGCCACCCTTGGGGAACCCTGGTGTAGTGACTAGGAAACTGGGAAGGGAACCTAATGTCACTCATGGCTGACAGTTCTCTGGGCCTGGCTATTCACTGTGGAATCCTGTCCTTGCAGGTTGTCTGGTCAGGTTCATTGCTTCTCTGAGTTAGAATTGTGAGAGGGTGCTCTCAAAGACGCCAACAGGCAGTCCACAGTGTGCTACAAGGCAACCATTCCCACGGCTGCTTCGAACACACCCTGGAGACAGTACCGTGGACATGTCGGGTCTGAGGGACGGAGTAAACTCGGGGCTAAGGAACTCCATCAGTGCTGGAAGCTGACGAGGACTTCCAAGTGGGGCTAGACCACTTCAGGCCTGTCAAGAGCTCATCTTACTCTGAAGCAAGCCAACCAAGGGAAGATCCTGGGTTGCCAGGAGTCGGGGTGTTCAGAGGACTCTGAGGCTCCCATACCAGGCTGGTGACATAACTGGACTCTGCTTAATATTTAAGCCTTAAATTAAGTCAATGACTTGGCTTAATACAACCAAGTCAGTGATATTTCATTTCTGGGTGGTACTAAGGCTCAAACCCGTGATCTTCTGCATTGATATGTATATCTCAATGCTTGAGAACTGGGCACATGCCCTTAATCCCAGCACTTGAGAGGCAGACACAGGTGGATCTCTGTGAGTTCAAGGTCAGCTCGGCATACTTAGATGGTCTGAGGTTAGTCAGGGCTATATGGTGAGACCCTGCATTAAAAAAATAAAGAGTAAAGTCCTGGGGAAAAAATACAAATATAAAACATGATACAGGAAAGCAAGCTCATTTATTCAAATTATATTACAAGTTCCATATACAAATAGAATCTGTATAAATATTTTAAAAAATAAGATACTAAAAATTTCTCTTATAAAAATGTAAAAATAAAATCTGTATTTTTATGTATACATATGCCATTTAACAGGACCAAAATGTACAGTAGCTGATGCGAGGTACATTGCCACACTGATGTCCATCTGCTGTTCTCATAGCCTAGGGCCTAGGCTGCTGTGGAGACTGTCCCACACCATCTTTCCCGCTCCTGGGCCCACAGATGGAGCTCCCAGCAAGCACTAGGAGGGAAATCATTTAACCCTTCTCCAGAGCTAGAGGGGAGCCATCCTATGCAGGATGCTTCTCGTCAGGGTTCTGAAATGGCACATCACTGTTCCAGCTCGTGTTCATTCTGCAGTGTCTTCATTGCCAGCCCCCAGAGAGTCATACTAGAGAAAAACTGTCCCTCAGAGTTCCTGTAAGTCACTGAAGGTGCCCGGCTGCCCAGCGGCTCGGGGCAGTGGTTGTCCAGAGTGACCAAGGAAGAGCGGGTCACAGCCATACCATCAGCCTGCGAGTGCTCAGCACCTGCTGAGGGGTCCACATCGGAGTAGGCATAGGCATGCGGCTGGCTCTGCAGCTCCTGGGGCTTGGCCAGCTTGGCAGGGTCCAGGCCCAGTTTGTCCTGCTCACTCATGCTAGGAGGGTGGATCATGGAGCGTAACTTACAGTAGGAGCCAGTACAGTGACCATCAAATGCTGTCACAGAACTTTCCACTGGGGGTACAGGGAGCTTGACAGACACAGGCATCAGTGTGACGGACACATCCTGGGAGAAGGAGTCGGAGCTCTGAGACCTATCCATGTCAGAGGTTTCAATGGCCTGGCTCAGCTCATCCAGCACAGCTGGACTCCTGGCATCAGCTCTGCCATGCATCTTCTTGTGCCGCCGCAGCACCGCAGAGCGTGTGAAGCACTTGCTGCAGATCTCACAGCTATATGGTTTTTCCCCAGTGTGAGTGCGGACATGCCTGCGCAGGTCTCCTGAGCCCCCAAAGCACTTCCCTGAAGAGAGAAAGGGGTACTTTAGAAATGGAAGGATCCCCTCCTTCTGAACAACTGATGTAAGGGTAGTTCATGGGATAAGGTCCCTCTCCAAAGGCCCCTGCAGTTTGAGACTTAGCACAAGACTCTGGGGTTTCAGTGCTGCCCAGCGGCTGCTCCCTTATCAGCTGAAATACAGATCTCCTCAGCAGAGTTACTTCTGGGCTATGTTGCTGTCATTTGAGCCTGCAGTGTCCCTTAATGCTCCCCAGCTGATGATGCTATTCGGAAGGATGTGGAGCCTTAGGAGATGGAGCCCAGCTGGTAAAAGGGAATCATAGGGCTAGACCTTTGAAGGAAACCTTAAGCCCAAACTAATCTTTCCTCTCTAGTTCCCGTCAGGAACAGTGGTGATGGCAGCCAGGTAGGAGTAACTGTTACTACAGCAGTGCCACATGGCCAGCCTAGGACCTAGGAACACCCCTTTTCTGATGTCTATATATAGTCAGTTTGTGTTGGGGGCTGCAGACCCCTGGCCCCTTGACTTTCTTTGCTGGCCTCAGACCCTTTGTCTGCTGGAGCAAACTGAGCAAATTCACTCATTTACCTGTGCCTGCAGCTGCTCTAAGCAAGAGACCTTGATGGCAGGGGAGTGGGTTCTGGTGAGGCCTGCAGCTGAAAGATCCCGAAATCTGGGGCATGGCCAGAGCCCTGAGCACAGTAAAGTTGGCATTCTTGTATCAAGGATGACCCGTGTCCCTGTCTCTGTGTGTTTGTGTGCCCCTTGCCTGAGACTCGCAAACAGACCTGTAGTGGCACGGGCGCTACAAGTTTGTACAAAGATGTGCACATGCTTGTCCTTCGGCCTGTTTCCTTGTGACAAGTGGAAACTCAGTAGGTAACTGCGAGGCCCTAACATGTTGACAACTCCCTCACAGGAAACACCCTGCTGCACACACACTGGACATATTGAGAACTTCTCACTTTACCAAATGCCACACGGGCCTTGTTAAGTAACAAGTGCATGTGTGGGGTGGAGTGCAAAGAATGCCGTTTGTTTCCAAAGTGTGCTCCGGCACGCCACTGCTTCCTGTTGGGTTTGCCAGCTCTTAGTGACAGGGCTTTGAGCCACTTTGTACCTGGAGCATTAGGACAAGTTCCTGACACCTCAAAGATGCAGTGTTTGGTGTGTGGCACCGTTCCTGTGAGGAGGCAAAGGAACTGCCACTTTCACTCAGTCTATGAGAAAACAGTGACTTATGGCAGCCAACAGCAGAGTGGGGAACTCTGCTGTGTAGAGGATGAGTTAGCTTGCCGGCTGGCCAGCATCACACTCACCACAGGCAGGGCAGCTGTAGGGCCGCTCACCCGTGTGCCGCACACGGTGCTTCACCAGCTTCCTCTGCATGTTGAAGGACTTCCCACATTCATCGCAAGTGAATACCTTGTCAGCCGTGTGCGTCTTTTTGTGCTCCTTCAGATTGCTGAAATTGCTGAATCCTAGACAGACCACAGCAGGGGTTAGGTTGACAGAAGGAACCTGCAACAGCAACCCTGAGAGCACAGGGAGTCGCCCACTCAGCAATACCTCGGCCGCATGTGTCACACAAGTGTGGCTTCTCTCCGGAGTGAATGATGATGTGGCGCTGGACGTCACCAGAGGCAGCAAACCTGCAAGAAGTGCAAAGTCCTATCAGGAGACTGGTGGCACTGCCGAGACCCTGATGACCGGGGCCATGCAGAGGACACAAAACTGCTCCACTAGTTTTACACAGAGCTGGGTGTGGCCTGCTTTGTGTGTACAACATTTCTACTTCTCTGTTTCAGGGAAAGCAGAAAATGATGCCTTGTTTTGGTTTGAAGATGCTTCCTGCTTGCATCATCATACTCTATCCAGTTTCCAACAGCACAAGACCAGAGTCTCACAGTTCACTCTCTCTTACCTTTATTGATTTAGTGTAGTGTGTCTGCACTGCAGCATGCACGTGGAGGTCAGAGACAACTTGGGTGACTTAGCTCTCCTTCTACCACACGGCTCCCAGGAACAAACTTAGGTCACTGGGCTTTGCTGTAAGGGCCCTTACTCCCTGAGCCATCCCACTGGCAAGTCCCACAGTTCAGAAGAACACGAAAGCTTGTGGGATCACTGCACTTGTGGGAAGCATTCCATGTAGTGCGACAGCCCAAGGCTCACACTGGAGAACACAAGGTCAGCTTTGCATGGTCTTGGCAATGAAGCCAGCTCTACTCAATCTAGTGTGAAATACACGGACTTCAGGTTTCAGGAGCCAGGGACAGTTTGGCCCTCCTTCACCTATCCTAGAAAGTGAGCTCACTCAGCTCTAGCCCACACTGGAGACCGACCCATCCACATCCACCCTAGGACAGGGACAGAGATGGGAATGAAGAAGGAGCCAGTGTTCATGGAGCAGCTCCCCTGAGCCCAGGACATGTTGAGTGCCTTTCGTAATTGTCTCCGCACACCAGGAGGCCCTTTCACCCCACCTTCTGGATGGGAAACAGTGAGTGCAGAGATGCGCATGAGCTTGGGCAGGCAACAAGTACCTCTCACCCACGTGGAGATCGATACTCTTTCCTGCCTGGCCCCTGTGATGGCTGGTGGGTTGTTCCAAGGAAGATGAGGAACAGAAAAGATTTTTTTAATTCTTTTTTTTTTTAAGATGTATTTATTTATTATGTATACAATGTTCTGTCTGCATGTGTGCCTGCAGGTCAGAAGAGGGCGCCAGATCTCATTACAGACAGTTGTGAGACACCATGTGGTTATTGGCAATTGAACTCAGGATCTCTGGAAGAGCAGCCAGTGCCCTTAACCTCTGACCATCTCTCCAGCCCACAAGAAAAAAAAAAAAGATCTTACACAGAATTTCCAAGATCCTAATTTTCAACACAGCAAAATGTTCTCAGGAGCCCATGGGAAGTGACAACATGTGAGACAGTTCCGTCTGGGAAGCTGGCCGTGACAGAGATTAGCACCCACAACTTGGCTTTATGTTCAGGTAGTTGCAACAGAAGGGAGCCAGGGTCAGCACGACAGCCTTTGCTTTGTTCCATTTTCCAATGCAGAGGCAGACATGTCCCTAAAACTCAACTGAAGCTTAATTTTCCCTCTGCTATGCACATGGAACGTGCTGGAGGACTCTAACTTCTGAATTATCCTATGTCTATCTTTAACCTTCCCGACAAGGTTGCAAGGAGGACTTGTGAAAGGCAGAGAATCTGAGCCAGCACTGAGCAGATGGTGGGAGTTACGGATGCTGGATGAATGAGTAATTAAATGATGGAACCCAGACACAGAACAATGGGGAGGCCTGCAGTTCTACCACAGAATGGTGGAGTAAGAAGCTCCTGGACTATAACCTAGCAAGGGATGGAGGCTGAGGCTGTGGCCTGTGCACACAGGAGGGATGGATAAGCCCCTCACTTACCACCATGCCCTGTAAAGGAATCAGTACACAGGTATCAACCCACCAAAAGGGGCTAATTCTTTGCTGCCAGGCCAACACTCAGTTTTCAGGTCAAAACTCAGCTGCCAAGCCTGAGAGTCATAGATTCTGTCCTGAAGCTAACAGCCTGGTTTGATAACACAGGTTAGGTACCCTGTTGCCTTATCTCTGGGTGCCTATCACACAGGCTTCAGGCACTGTTTCCCCTGACTAGACCGTCTCCTCCATGGGGACCTTTTAAGAAAGAACATTTTGGCAAAACTAATCTGTTTCCTGTAAAGCTGATTTCCTTCCAGGGGCCCCAGCCTAGATTTTCCTGCTCTCCATGAAAGTTTCTTCTTATTCTCCCATGTGTCACAGAGTGAATGCCCTTGTTCTCTGCCATGGCTGTGTGAGCTTGGTAGCCCATGATACGACACTGGACAAAGACACTTGAACCGCCCACAGTCCCTCACATGTGGTACCTTGAGCCCAGCACTGACCTCTTTCCACAGATTTCACAGATGTATGGCTTCTCCCCAGAGTGCCTGCGTAAATGAGTCTGAAGGTTGCCTGCCTACAAGAGGACAAGAAACACACTAATAATGAAGAACGAAAAACGTCATAGGCGTTCAAAGGGAACTGACAGTTTTAGCCCATCTCACAACGCTCCCAGTAAAGGGCAGGCAGGACGCCGTGTCTGCAGCCAAGGGCAGCCACCCACTGCACAAGGAGCCCCAACTGTGGCTTCACACTGGTGCGCACTCTGTGATGCTCCCCTTGTAAAAGGGCAGGTTACCCTGGGGAGGAATTTGAGTTCCCTGGTCTAATTTTAAGCAGACCTTGGTATAGTTAATTTGGAGCACCCACATGCAGGGTTATACGGAGAATTAAGCATTTGTGGGCTTATTTCAGTGTTCAAAACCTCTCTAAAACAAATGCTTTATTCCAAAGAAGCAAAAGACGTTTCCAGAAAGTGTGTCCTCTAACAATAAGGTTGGCTCTGCCTGGCCAGCTTTTCATTTTTACCTCTGTGCAAGAGTGCATCTCAGGAGGACACAGCAGCACTGCAGGGGCTTTGCATCCCTGGTTTGTGAAGCTAGCAGAGTTTCTTACATAGACTTCCATACATTCATTCAGTATGAAATCAGAAAATTATATAATACGGTGAAAGCAAAGCTGTAAATTCCTCCCTGGAAAAGTTCCAAATTGAGGCTGAGCGGCAAAGTCTTGCCTCACTATACCTGAGCAGCTCAAGCTGTTAAGAGTGTCCGCCTGCCAAACAAGCCCACGGTGATAAACAAAAATGCCTTATGGGCCACACTGCAGTGCACAGCAGAGCCAGAAAAGAGAAATAGCAACAGTTAGCTGATAAACTCGCTCTTGACCCCTGCAAGCGGCCTTAAGCAAAATGCAAAGACAGTTTTGGTTATAGTCTATCTGTGCGTCACAGCACAACACGAAAAGACGCTGCCTGTGGAATCTGATCCGGGGAAGCCTCCGTTAGACACTACATTCAAGACTGTGATAAACACAGCTGAGAGAAAACTGGGACTTTGAATAACCAGCGGGATCTTGGCAAAAGAGCCAGCTTTATGGTGACTATTAATAACAGGACCACAGCAAACGCCATAAGCAAAACCCACATGCTGAAATTCTACCTAGGCTTTTAGAAGCACAGACAGTTGGTATTCTACTCTGTAGCTGAAAAAACAGATTTGGAGACTAGAGCAGTTGCCCACGGCCATGGTTGGGCTGTTACTACTGGTCTTCTCTGCTTTTGCAAATCACAGGAAACTGGCATGTCCTGAACGGTCAGCATGACAGCCACTCTGCCACCTGGAACACCAGTTTTTAAGAGGCCTGGGTTTCAAATACTAATTGCTTTGGTCAGTAACATCCAAATTTCAGAAAAACCAATGTGATACACCCACACAACAATCTGAACAGTACCGTCTGCTCTACTGCCAGGGAGAACCCTCTGAGCACTAAAGGTGCAGTAAATATGCATGGAGCATAAGCAAGGACACGCCCCCTCTCCAGTGCTGCTACTTGGTTCACAGCAAATGGAACCCAATGCGCTTCTAATGTACAGTGTGAGAAGCCACAGTCAATGAATGTGGTAGTACAGGCCTGTAATTCCAGCACTCAGGAGCCTGAGGTAGGAAGACTACTGTGTCTGAGGTACACCAGCAAGTGCCAGTACAGACAGGACTACATAGGGAGACTGTCTCAAAAAGTCAAAATATAACAAACAACAAAAGAAAGCAATAGCAACAAAAACCTTAACGTGTCTCTACCATTCCACATGGAAATACAGAATGAAAATCAGTGAATCTTTGCCACACACAGGAGCACATACCGGGGCGACAAACTGTACAAACACAGATAAAATAGACTGTCCTGCACACAACACCCCAACAACCAAACCGTAGTGCATGCAGGCAATTTGTACAAAAGACCCAGGAGTCCTGGCCCTGTTATTTTAGGCATCGATCCATACTTTTTGTTTTTAGTAAACTGTAGCTACGCTGCTATTATCCAAAGTGCACAGACCACGTCTTAAGAAATATCTGCAGTTGTGTTTGCACAAGTGTGCCAAGCAGCGACGATAATGTTATGAACGAGAACAGAGCTCTGCGGCAAAGTTGCATCAAGTGCAGGCTTGTCGAGCGCTGCATTTTACAGAGCAGTCCGCTGAAGCACTGAGATGCCTTGGGTCACAAGACTGGGAAAGCTAACTCACCTGGGTTTTGATTTTTTTTTTTTTCTCCTGAGACCTGGTCTCATTATATACTCCTGGCTAGCTGGGAATTCATTACATAGACCAGGCTGGCCCTGAACTCATAGAGATCTGCTTGCTTCTGCCTCCTGAGTGCTGGGGATTAAAGACATGTATCACCACACTTGACCTAATTCAAGTTTATCTGCTGACTTCAAAATCTGTGCTAATAAAATTCTCCTGATGATATTAGCAAAAAAAAAAAAACAACAAATCTTGCTTCTACTTGCTTTTCAAGTTAAGACAGAGTATTGAAGAGAAAAATCCCACCAGAAAAAAAGAAATAACATCTGGGATCAGCAGGTAAAGGCACTTGCCTCCAAGCCTGATGTACTGAATTCAATCCCCAGGACCCACATTCATGGTGGAAGGAGAAAACTGATTCCCAACAGCTGTCTTCTAACCTCTATACACACACTGTGGTACAAGTGTTCCCTAGTAAATAAATACATAAATATGGTGATATGGGAGTCCCCTCTGTGTGCTGTGATTACCATTGATGAATAAAGAGGCCAACTGCCTTGGCCTGTTGATGGGGCAGAACTTAGGTAGGTGGGGAAGATGGAACTGAATTCTGGGAGGAAGAAGGCAGAGTCAGGTGGACACCATGAAGCCGCTAAAGACAGATGTGCTGAAACTTTGCTGGTAGGCCACGATCTCATGGTGATACACAGATTACTAGAAATGGGTTACATTAAGATGTAAGAGTTAGCCAATAAGAAGTTAGAGCTAACGAGCCAAGCAGTGATTTAATTAATACAGTTTCTGAGTGGTTATTTTGGTTCTGGGCAGCCGGGACAAACAACAATATAAAGTATTTTTAAACGTATCATCTGAGTTGAATCACTCTTATAATAAACTTTATGATGTAGACCCAAATTTTAGTATTCACCCATAAAGAAACCTGGCCTCCCTCTCCTGTAGATGGCAGCTGAGTAAGAACAAGGGCCTTACAAACTCAAAGACAGAAGGCATTGCAGACATTAGTCATCTAGCTGAGTTCCAAGTCTAGGGTTTTAAATAATAGTAAAATTTAAAAAACACCCAGGACAAACACACACTTCCCTGGTAATGTTATGGAATAATGTGACCAGATCTACTGAAGCCTGAGAATCCCCTGAGCCCTAAGTCAGCACTTCGGGACATGGTAAAGATGTCCCTGCTTCTTGCACTTTCACCAAGGATGAGGTGTGTGGTTGCTCTGGTGTCAGCCCAGCACCCAGGACTCTGCCTCTGAACTTCTCCAGAGGGCTTCCTTGGTGTACTGCATGCAACAAGGGAAGCCACCCCCATCCAGAAAACATGGCACCTGAGACTGCCCTCTGCCTCTCAGAATGTGGTACCAGCTGATCAAAGTCTCTTCCTGCCTCTGCTTTTCTCCACAGATAGCTAGCTGACTTGCCAGCTTTCCCTTTCCCACACTGCCCTGGAAGGACTGGTGTCCTTGGGCACCACACAGGAGGCACAGTACCCAAGACATGGCCATACTCTAAGAGAATACAATGCTATAAAGAGCTGAGTGCATCATCCCTGAAACCCAAGATGATGCTGGCTGATGTGCCACAGTGCCAGCCAGTTCATTAGTAAAGCCGCAGATAGACGAACTCTTCTAGACAGCAATCCTTACGAAACAGGATAAGAGATTCTTACTGGTAAATGTTTTCAAACTTTCAAATTCTCCAAAGAAAAGGCCCTTAGGAACTTAGTACTACAGCGCACTCCAGCAGACCAGGAGGGGCATCCCAATCTAGTGACCACCACTGTCTACTCCAGTTATTCCCAGGTGACTGGATAGCAGAAATGGGGAGTAGTGTCATCTCCTAGGTATCACCATGCAACAGCACCCTGCATTGCTGTTTCCAAGGCTCATCTAAGGAGAGAGTCAAGTGCTGCCCTTAGCTTGCTCCAAATGCCATGCCTGTCAGGCAGCCATAACTGTTCTCTTCTGTCTGCACTGCTCCTAGATGTGTTCTGGCATAGCATGCCCCAAGTCTCCTTGTCCTACCATCCACACAGTTATTTCTCCCTCTGAAGGACAAGCTCCTCAGAGCCTTACTCGTGTCTGTTCCATCCCAGCATGCAACAGAGGTAAGGGCAGCTTAGTAACATGCAACTCTTGCTGAATCAGGTTTTTAAAACAGTCCTTTTTCAAGTAACTTCACTACTTCTCTATGAAAACAAAACAGCAAGATGCATCTGAAAACCACAGCTACAGGTCTGCATTCATACAAACCTAACAGAAGCTTATGCCAACCCAGAAGAAGAGTATTCCAGACAGCCGCCCTGGGGACAATGCAGAGGGAGGGCACAGATCAAGATCTAAAGCATGGTTCCTAGGATTGGCTGCACACCAAAACCACGATTCAAAAAGATAAGAGGGACCCACTCAAAACAGGAACTGGGCACTTCTGAGGGATGGCACAGCAGCAGCGCTGGGTAGGTGGGGGCAAGGAGGCTGACACAGATCCTGAGAGTGCAGCTATATTCTAATTACCAAGTGGAGCCACAGAAGGGCTCTGAGCAGGAAGAGGAAGTCATTACACATGAAAGGTACTGAATCCTCCCAATAGCACCACAAGATAGTATTTTAAGAATGAGAAAGAGGCCAGGCGGTAGTGGCGCACGCCTTTAATCCCAGCACTCGGGAGGCAGAGGCAGGCAGATCTCTGTGAGTTCGAGACCAGCCTGGTCTACAAGAGCTAGTTCCAGGACAGGCTCCAAAGCCACAGAGAAACCCTGTCTCGAAAAACCGAAAAAAAAAAAAAAAAAAAAGAATGAGAAAGAGGCCCAGAGAAGCATGGTGACTACTTATTATCAATGGTCACAAACAGTTTTACACTTTGCTTTTCTTAATTTTTACTTATTTATCTTGCTGGGTGTGGGGAGGAGCATCAAAAGCCCCATGTGAAGAGTAGAAGACAACTTGCGGTAACTGATTCTTTCCTTCCACTGTGTGGACCCCAGGCATTGGAATCAGTTTGTCAGGCTTGGCAGCAACATCCCTACTTGCTAAGCTCTCCAGTCCTAGGTGGCTAGGATGAAAATGCTGGTGGTGGGGAGGACCACACAAGGACTGGGGTGCAGAGCCAAGAGGGAGGGCACATGCTGTTCTAAGAACCTGGCCGCATCAACTCCTTACTCCTGCACACTCTCTAGGGCAGGTGCTACTTCATCCTTATTTAATAGACCAAGACACTGTCTCATCCAGGATAATAGGACAGTAAATCTGACAGAGGCAGGTTCAATCCAGACCCTGAAGGTTCAGAGGCCAAGTTTTACACTCCAGGTGCTGAGGTGGAAGGCAATGAAGGGTCTCCATGAGAACAGTGATAGAGGGATGCACACTCAACACCTGTCCAGAGCTGGGGGCTCCTGATGATACTGCGACATGATGTTGTCCCAAAGTCATCACTCTGGGAAGACAGGGCCAGCCACGAGAAGATATAGGAGCCACCGAGAGGTGAGCGTGAACGGAGCACACTAGCCCATGCCAGTGCTTGGGAAGATGGAACTGCAGTCAGATTTGGGAATAAAAATGGCTTGGTCTAATCTGCCCAATATCCTGCCTTTAGTCCCAGTGAGACCAGCGTACAGTGTGGCTCCAGGGAAGATCAGTGTGAACAGCTGGAAACTTCAAGACACACCAGGGCAGGAGCCATCATCAGTGCACAAAAGGGAAAGGCTCTCCCTCAACAGCAGACCTTGTAATGCGCTGGAGATGTGGGTTCTGACCCAGTCGCGAGCCTCTAACCTGCCACTACCACACATGCTTCTCTCCCAAGGACAAAAGTGAGTCTTATTGGTAATTAAGTAAGCAATGGAGTTCAGGCTTCCAATTATCAACAGTAAATAAAAGTATTCCCACCTGAGAGAAGTGCTTCCCACAAATGTTACATTCAAAAGGCTTCTCACCTAAAACAAAGCAAGACACAAGTTTGTTGTTAGTACAAAAATTTGCAGTCATTTTTGTTTAAAATATTTGATCCCCTTCGTCTCTCCTTTCCAAACAGCCTATTTTGTTCTTCTGTGTTTTATTTTTAGAACAACATCTCCCTCTATAGTCCAGGCTGATCTGAAACTCTCAACAATTCCTGCCTTAGCCTCCTGAATGCTGGGATAATATGTGAGAGCCACCACGCAAGTCCGTGACATTCTTTATTCCCAGAGTGAGACACAGGATATCTATACTTCCAAATACTTATCTCTTACCCTGAGACTCTCGAGAAAGATGATAAAATCCAATCTATGACCTTCATCTAGAAGTCAAACTGTCCTCCAAATACAAGCCTAGGGTGAAATAAATACATCACTCAGTTTTCCTTCAGCACAAAACCAAATGAGACTTTTATCTGCTTGACCTCTGACTCCAAACAGAGTGGACAGTCCCTTCACACCATGGGGCCCAGAGGGTGAGGCACAGGTGGCCTGAGGACCAGCCCTCAGCACTGCCTGCCTGCCTGCCTTAGTGAGACTGGACCTTTACAGAGGAGAGAGGTGTGGTCTCCTGTCTGTCTGCTCCACCAAGTGCAGTAACCACAACAACCTGGAGACACAGCTGTTCGGAATGGAGGTCTGCTGGAAGGCATACTGGAAGGTGCTGCCTTTAGTCTGCAGGAGCCTTTGAACCCCAAGAAATGTCATTTCCTCACTTCCCCCAGGTCAAGTGGTTACCTTAAGACTCTCTTAAAAATAACAACACTGTTATTCTACATGCAGGGCCTGTGACCTTGGCAATGACAGCCTGAAGCTTTCTGGGCTTGTACTAAGCTAGTCTTCAGCCCTGTCACCATTTAAGCCTGTGTTCTGCCTTCTTTTATAATTACTGGGGTAATAGATAATGGTAAGTTCAAGCCCCGACATGAGAGATAAGTTAAAAAAAAATAAAAGACAAGCCATGGGTCATAAAGGACCACGGTTTTTAAACAACCATATCCACAGGTCTTGGAAGCTGTTTTCACTATGAAAAGTTTGGTCCTATGGGCTGACTATCAACATATGTACATTAGAAATAAAACAGAAGGCATTCTGAAGACAGAAACACAGATCTCATTGGCCACCAGTGGCACATCATCACGCACCATGTGGCCACTGACAGCTTCCACGGCACACCTCAAGGAAGTGGCATCTGCACCATTCTGAAACAGCTCTGACCTCACAGATCCCTGGCATCCAGGCCATGCTCTGCTACCATCTCAGTGCAGCATTTATGTCCGACGAAGTGTCTCTGCCCTATGACTGTATCTGTCACTCATAGACGTGCTCCAGAACTAGCAATTTGATTTTGCTCCTTTAAAGCTATAACAGGTAAGTTTCTAAAAGAAAAATAAAATAAAACTGATAGTATTCCTCAGGCAGTAGAAAATTGAGCAAAAAAAAATTACTTTAAGTCAAGTTGTTTTCAAGACTGAGTGAGAGTTGTATGTACCTGGTTTATTTTGAACTACTAGTAATGAAATAATGACAGGCTTTACATTCGAATACACTGACATCTATAAAGGACTTTTATAACTAGTGAAGATGTCTCAACTGATGCACTGAGGTGGAAATCACTTCAGCAAACCAGAAGTCCGAAGTGCCAAGAGAGCAGCATGCCAAGGCAGGCAGCTGGCAGCAGGCAGACAAGGCAATCTGGAAGCTGCTGCTGTGTGTCACTGCGCATGGCTATGGGGTGGAGGGCGGGCTTGAGACAGAGTCTCACTCTGTAGCTCTGGCTTTCCTGGAACTACGTAGAGCAGGCTGGCCCCAAACTCACAATAGATGCACCTGCCTCTGCCTCCTGAGTAGTGGGATTACACTTAGCTCATGTTATATCTTAACTGTTATTAGTTCATGAGGCACTAATAATTCTATCATAGTTAACCGGGGAGAGTGAGACACAGGTATTGTACAATGTGGTGTGGGAAGGCAATGGTATGAATTAAGATAATAAACGATTAAAAGTTCAATGTCTAAGGTGGAAGAATTTTCATTTGAAAATATCAGATGGAATGGGCGTGGCAGGAGGGGACCACAGCTCAGTGGTAGAGCAGTTGTCCAGTAGGTGCAAGGTCAATCCTTGTACCACAAACAAACACACACAAAAAAATCAAGATGTTAAAGTTGATTCTTATTTAAGAGCTTACCTCCTGCCTCCAAAATCCTCACTTTTCAAATGAAAATTACTTCTGAGAGAAGTTTAAGAATTATTCAAATCAAGGGGCTGGAGAGAGGGCTCACAGATTAAGAGCATTGACTGCTCTTCCAGAGGTCCAGGTTCAAGTCTTAGCACCCACATGGTGGCTCACAACTATCTGTAGCTCCAACTCTAAGGGACCTGACACCTTCATACAGACATACATACAGGTAAAACATCAAAACACATAAAATAAAAAGAAGTAAATTTAAAGTACTGAATGTAATAGTAAAAAAGAATGAAGTCAAATCAAACGGTCACAGTGCACTGTCAGTCTGCAGTCTACTCTGAGAAAACAAGCGCAAAAGTCCTAGAGACAACCCAGCACAGTGTGTGTCTCAGAGCACCAAAATAGCTGACTGTGAGCTGGACGGACGCCACCCTGCAGAGAACATATGTGCACACCATCACCAAGTGCACCAGAGGGCATCAGCAACTCCACTGAGGAGTCAAGTGTCTTACAGACAAGGCCTGCAGGGGCATCCAGGTCTGTGGGCTCAGGGCAGTGTACCTGTGTGAGACCGTTTGTGCAGTTCCAGATTGCTTGGGTGTTTGAAAGGCTTCCCACACAATTCACACGCATACTGTCTCTGGGACTGCAGGGACTGGGATGGGTCCTCCCATGTGGCCGGGGCTCCCGGAATCTCCACCTCATGGCCGCTCTCTGGGCCCAGTTCTTCCCTCCCCTTTTCTTCAGGACTTGGGCTTCCGGCTCTCGGGCCCTCATCTTCCTTAGCAGCAGATTCCTCCCTCCTGACCAACCCATCAGCTGACTCGGGGTGTGACGTGCGCTCCGCTGACTGCTGTGACTTGAGAAAGTTTAGTTTCTTCAGGTGCATGGCCTTCTTCAGTCTCATCTGCTTGGCAGGCAGCTGACAAAGGGCATCTGCCTCGGAGTCAGTGCCAGAGTTCCTGAGGGCTGGAGCCAGGAGGGTGGGTGGCAACTGCTCTGAAGACTCCAGGGCACCTGGGCGGCCCTCCCCAGCAGGCTGTGTATCTGCTGCAGCAATGTCTGGGGAGGCACTGAGAGTGAGGGGCTGCTCTGGGGCGGGCACCCGGCCGGGGCAGGCGGTCTGCCTGTAGTACTGCTTGCTGTATAACGTTCTGAGTTTGTAATAGCAACTGGGCTGTTTGGAGGGCGGCTCTGGGCAGCTTCCACCTGCAGCATCCCGGGCTAGTTTTGATACTTCTCCTGCAGGACGACTAAGACCTGCTGATGGAGCATGAGGACTCAGTTCAGCCAGAACTTTAGCATGTGGGCCTTCGGCAGGGCACTCCTGCAGGGAGTGAGGAGGGTAGTGCTCACTTCCTGCACAGGTGCCATCCAGAGTCACACTCTGCAGGGACAGAGTGCCAGCACAGGGCAAGCCTGGCAGTTGTACTGCCGAGGCCGACTTCAGAAACGTGTGGCACAGGTTCAGAACATTCTGTACCTGCAAACACTCTGCTGTGTCCAGCATCACTTGAATGTTGTCCTGGTTGAGGTCCAGGTGCGATGTGTACATGAAGTCCAAGATCTGCCCTATGCCACTGACATTCTTAACATCCAAGTGAAAAACATCATTCTTCTGGCTGGAAGAATTCTGAAAGAGGCTCCTGACAAAAGAAAGAACATGTTAGCTATTTTCACATGCTGCTAGCATTTTGTTTTAATGGTTTTATTTTTAGAGTTATTTCACCTTTATTGACTTTTTTTGTGTGTGTGCGTGTGTGGAGGCCATGGGTTACCCTCAGATGCTGTTCCTCAGACACCATCACCCTGTTTTAAGAGAATGGAGTCTCTAACGGGCCCAGAGCTTGCAGAGAAAGCCAGGCTGGCTGCCTAGTGAGCCTCAGGAATCCCCCTGTCTCCATCTCCCCAGTTCTATTGTAAGAATGCACCACTATGCCTGAATTTTTCATGTGGGTCCTGGATCAAATCCAGGTCCTCATGCAAACACTCTATGGAACATGATCTACCCTGCTTGAAGTATAATTAACCACACGCACCAATTACATACTGATAGAGTGCAAAAAAAAGGAACATTACACATCTCAGTGTTTTATATTTAGTCTGACACAATACATTCCACACCACACAGCACACATACAAATGTTTATGACTGAAGATAAAGACAGTCATAACAACCAACCCTCATTATACACTTACTATATAACCTATAATTTGGCTGCTAAGGTTTTTGGTTTTTGGTTAGGTTTTTGGTTTTTTGAAACAGGTTCTTCTATTAGACTTAGCTGGCTGTGGACCTGCCATGTAGACCAGGCTGGCCTAGAATTCACAGAGATTCACCTGCCTCTACTCCCCCAGTGCTAGGTGTGCCACCATGCCCATCTGGCTGCTAAGTTTTGCAGAGACCCAATGGTCCATAAACAACTGAAAGAAATGCACTTTGACTTAATGAAGAAAAAAAAAGGCACATGCGGCCCAGCTCCCTGATCCAGTGAGGGTCCATAAGAGAGGGGACAGTATGAAGTACAACTTCAGAGGGCGACTCAGGGAAGCCAGCTCACAGACCTGCAGTACACCAGTAGACATTTTGTCACCAGTCACCTGTTTCCCCAACAGCCTTTGGCTTTTAGGCCAATATATGACACCTGCAAGAGCTGACTGTCCTGGAAGACAGAAGAAACCGAGGACAACTACATACCTTACTGAACACAGTCGTTACAATGTGTAAACAGTGTACACAAAACCTAAGGTTTCTGTGATGCAGGGTTGTCAGGGCAACAACAGTCACTTTCCACATGCTGCTGACCAGAGCAGGTAAATGTGCACCAAAGAGGAGCATGGTGTCTAAAGACAGATACTTGCTAACCAGAATAAACTTCTAAAGAAAAGACAAACGTTAGCTACATTGAAAGACAACTGCTTGGTGTTATTTAGTATATGAAAGTAAATCACATAAGCCAAAATAATGGCAGGGATAACTAAGTTGAAGCTAAACTAAAGATTTTCTGGCAACATTCAAATGAAAAAAAGGAAGGGAGGGAGGGACTCTCCTCATGCTGATTTCTCATCCCTAGGAGGCCCTGGCTAGCCTGGAACTCTCTATCCTCCTGCCCTTTCCTCCACGTGCTGGGATGGCAGATGTGCACAAGAACAGCCAGCGTTCTCCACTCTCATTTCTTATCACAGGAAGATTCCTACCGCAGACGCATTCCCGCAATCACTTTATTTGGAAAGGAACTGAAATACAGAGAGAACACTGAAATTAATTCTTTTCAATCATCCCCAGCATACTCTAGCTAAGAGTCTCTTTTCCTTTCAGGTTACTCTAAACGCAAAGTGACAGTAATTAAAGAAACGTGAAGACCCATAAACTCTCATTTTGTTTAAACTCCTAAGAGAAAGGCAGAATCATCCCAGAGAAAGTGGAATGTGGCCGCAGTACTTCCCTGCCAGGCTCTCCAGGCAGGGAAGGACACAGGGTGAGGCACTCACCGGAAATACTGGCTGAAGGCAGCCAGCACATTCTTGTGTGCCTTGAAGCAGACGCCCCTCACCACCAGCATGCAGTCACAAAGCAGGCCTTGGATCCGCTGCTCTCGCAGCTGCTGGAGGAGGTGGCAGCTGTGAATAGCAACAGGGTCCATACTAGACCATGAGACCTGCGGCAGAGAATTAGGTAAGAGACTCTCGAAGACACCACTGGGACAAAAGGGGCCCCAAATGCAAAACCTGCTCATGGCTTTCAGCATGGTGCATCAAAGTTACAGCTTAACATACACCTACCCACTGAGCTGTTTTGGCAGTAGCTAGTCCAGAGCTGCCCAGCCCACCACTCTGCAGTATGGAAATGCCTCCTCTTACTGACCAATTATGGAAACCATTAGTTATGTGAGTCTGCTAATCTAGAAGGTGGCTGTGGAAAGAGTGTATGCATTTTTTATGGTCAACTATGAATATGCAAATTGAAAATAAACAATACATATACACAAACAAGCATAAAGGGGAAAAAAGCCAACCAGCTAAGACCAAACCCATACTTATTAAACACCTTGTGATAATTAATCTTGACCTTCAACTTCACGGGACTGAGAATCCCAGGGATGTTCCCCTCTTGGTGCACTTCCGGAAAGGCTTAAATGAGCAGGAAAGACTCACTCTAGGGCTGGAGAGATGGCTCAGAGGTTAAGAGAACTGACTGCTGTTCTGGAGGTCCTGAGTTCAATTCCCAACAACCACATGATGACTCACACCCATTATAATGAGATCTGAGATCCGTTGCCCAGAACACTATATACATAGTAAATAAATTTTTAAAAATAAGGGAAAAAAAAAGACTCACTCTAAATGTGGATGACATCATCCTATAGGCTGGGATCCCAGATTGAATAAAAGACAGAAAGCAGCCAAGCAGTAGCATACATCTCCCTGTTCCCTGGCTGCAGATGTAATGTGACCAGCTCTTTCCCGCTCCTGTCACCAAGCCTACCCTCCATCATGGACTGCATCCTCAGACTACAAGCCAAAATAAACCCTTCCTCAAGTTGCTAGTACCAGGTATTTTCTTACAGCAACAAATACACAGCTCAAGAATTCAAAGCTCAAGAAAACCAGGAGCCTATTGGGGAGGTGAGACACAGTTAAGATAACTGCCATCAGCGCACAGAGAGCAAACCAGTGTCACAAAGCACCATGTCCATTTACATGTGCTCTGTGCCTCTCACAGGTGTAGAGGAAGCAACAGAATGGGGTGTGCAGGTTCCAGGTATCTGTGACCGGCAGGTGTGGGAATCTCCAAGGCAGGAACTTGCCAGGCTTCAGAGTATGGTGAATAGATGGCAGATCAGAGGGGCAGAGGGCACATGACTCATTAGGACAACTGACTGACTGGGAAGGAGACAAGAGGCTCCCGTGTGAACATAGAAGATCTAGTCATTCCCCAGCTACCTAGTGAGTGACTACTACACACTATAGTCTAGGGCAACAACAGTGAGTACAGCAACACCAGGGGTCCTGGAAGTTTCAATTATAGTGAGGCCAGTGCACAGCTAATAGAACAATTACAGTTAGACACGGGGGTGGGGGCACGCAGCTGAATCAGGTGCAACCTCTGGCATCCAGACACAGTGGGAGAGGGCACTGAGGGTCTAAATGCAATCTGGTGCACTAAACTATAGAGGACAAAATGGCCTTGTGCACACAGTTAAGCGTGGAGAAGCCAGGAAAGTTAAACACGCAGCTTACCTGGAATGACGTGCTTGGCTGTTTTCCTGGAACGCTGGGGGGAAATGTAGTTTACAACCTGGTAAGCATTGCTCTCTGTTGAGCCAGGCCCTGCCCCTAACTTTTTGAATTTATGTTTTCCTTATCCCAGATCCTTTCCCCCTTAAAATTTTGAGCATCACTTCTGGGCCATAAAACTCATCCTTGTGAGAGCTGTCCTTTGTACAGCAGCCTAAGTGACGTCTATGAATCTTAGGGCCAGGTCAATCCTGACACCCACAGGCATTATGTTTACCTCACTCAATCTCCCTAGACCCTAAATCTTGGGCACTATCTCTGAGTCAACAGTACCCATCTTTGCGAAAGAAACCAAATTACTTTGTAATGAATTTCAATGTGTCAGTTGGTGGTGCCACACGCCTTTAATCTCAGCGCTCATGAAGCAGAGGCAGGTGGATCTCTGTGAGTTCAAGGATACACAGAGAAACCCCATCTCAAAAAATTTAAAAAAATAAAAAGAATCTCAACATAAACATGTCAAAATTATTGTGCACTTGGGACTGAGTTAATTATTATTAGAAAACTTTTTTCCCACCGGGCGGTGGTGGCGCATGCCTTTAATCCCAGCAGTCGGGAGGCAGAGGCAGGCGGATCTCTGTGAGTTTGAGACCAGCCTGGGCTACAAGAGCTAGTTCCAGGACAGGCTCCAAAGCCACAGAAAAACCCTGTCTTGAAAAACCAAAAAAAAAAAAAAAAGAAAGAAAGAAAGAAAGAAAACTTTTTTCCCAAAATTGAGCTGTGCTTAAATATGGCTAAAGTAAAACGATCTGGGTCAGACTCTAGAGGTCCTGGCCCAGCCACCAGCAACAAAAATCAGGTTGATCCAAGCTTCATTCTTCCCTCACCCTTGTTGTAGAATAATCTTTTTGTACACTGTGAAGATGCATCTTTGCACAGCACCTTCTAATTGGCTTAATACAGATGAAAGGCCAATAGCTAGGCATGAAGAGTTCAGGCAGAACTTCCAGAGAACTCTGGGAAGAGAGGGGGTCTCCAGTGGGTCACAGAGGAAGCAGGACATGCAGGAGCCACGTGACAGCACATAGATGAATGGAAATGGGTTATTTAAGTTATAAGCGCTAGGCAGAAACAAGCCTAAGCTAAGGCAAAGCCTCCATGCTTTTTGTGAACTGGCAGCCCAAAGAAAACTCCATCTACACACCCTGATGGCTTTCCCCGCCTGCAGTAAAGCCTGCAGAGACCCTCCCACACTAAGTATCAAAGAAGTCATGGGTTTTCTTTATTTCATATTTAGGGCAAAAACACTGCGGACGAAGTCACACCCACAAAGTCAAGCTCAGAGATTCATTTAATAGTGCCCCTGAGCCCTGAGGTAGTTTGGATATGAAATATTTCCCAGAGATGATAGAGTTAAGGCTTAGTCCTCAGTGCAGCGAAGCTCAAATGTGAGGTGGCTGGATCATGGAGGGTGTGAATTTCCTCCGTAACTGTGAGAAAGTAAATCTCTCTCATCTGAACCACCTCGGATGTTGTACCCTGCTATAGCAGCCACAATAAACAGAGCAACCTCCCTGTCACCGACAAATGCTCACCCCGGGGTTGTTCCTTACAATACTGCTCACAGCCTGTTTGACTCACTCATTTAAGCAGCAAACGGTGACCACTACCGTATACTAGATGCAGTCTTAAGGGCTGAGAACGTTTAATGAACACTGACTAAAACTGTAGATACCCGCTCAGCACCTGACCTGCACGGACTCATTTACTAGTCCTATAAGGTCCCGAGGAGTAGGCGCTGAAGTGGCAGCATTCTACAGATGGAACAGCAAGACACAGATGGCCTCGTGTAGAACGAGGCAGGGCGCGGCAATGAGGACGGGTCATAAGCGCCTCTCCTATCTTGGGGCGACGCGGACATCAAGAAACGCACAGACCGCAGCAAGTGCGACTGCAGGAAGGAGGCCCGGCTCCCACGCCCAGAGTCTAGCTTTGTGCCGGCCGGGCCCGCCACACCGCGCTGTCAGCAGGCTGTCGCGCATCCCGCTGCTCGCGGGAGGCCAGAGTCCCGGGTCGCCTTACCCTCGGAGGCTGCTTCCAACCGGCAGCCTCCTCTTTACTCGTCCCCGTCAGACCCTCGGCGTCAGCTGCAGGACACCTAGCGCCACGGAACCATTCCGACAACGCCCCCTCTGCAACTCATCGGCGGCTTCGGTCGCCGTCACTTCCGTCCGGGGGCGTGGCCGCGCGGCGCTTGCGCACTGGCGTGCGCCGGCCGGGCGTGAGTTCTGCGCGGGTGAGTGAGAGAGAGATAGAGAGAGAGAGACAGAGACAGAGAAAGAGCCGGTGGCGGCGCTGTGTTTGCGGCTCCACGTGCTCCCGGCAGTCGGTTAAGACCGTTGACGAAGTCGGCTGAGAGGTGAGGGAGGCGGCTTAAAGCCCAGGGCCTGTAGGGGGGGCCTTGGCGGCATGGCCGCTTTCCTTGACGATTTGCTCGCCGACAAAGGCTAGAGTCCCGACCTCCGGGAGAAATTGCGTCCCGGTTTTTAGTCAGAGAGGCAGTCGGGGCGGTCCAAATGGCATGGTTGGTTCCCACCGCACAGGGCTTCAGACTCGCAGCCTGATGGGGAGAAAGCTCTGTTCTGAGTCTCGAGAACTCAGTTCTGAGGAGGGACCTGAGGGCTCCTGGAGCGCCAGCGGACCACCAGTGCGCGCGAATCCTCAAACGTTCAATTAGATACTAAAGCCCTCTTGTGCTCGGCTCTCCGTCTGCCCAAAAGGGATACTAGAGAACCTAACTTGGGGTGTATGCGAAGATTACAGGGGTAAAGGACTGGGCATGTTGTAGTTGCTCAGAAAATGTCAGAGTTGCCGGGCGGTGGTGGTGCACGCCTTTAATCCCAGCACTCGGGAGGCAGAAGCAGGCGGATTTCTGTGAGTTCGTGGCCAGTCTGGTCTACGAAGTAAGTTCCAGGACAGTTAAGAGCAACCCTGTCTCGAAAATTTAAAAAAAAAAAAAAAAGAAAAGAAAAAGAAAATGTAAGGATTTTTCTGCAGCAACTACCTCCTAGGAGAGAGAGCGGTAAGAGGGTTGTGTGTGCCTGCAGGCCTAACTTCTGGCCTTTCTCAAATTAGGTCAGGCGCATAGTGTCTACCATAGTGCCTAAACCGTTCAGATGACATTGTGGTGGGGAGGCTCAAACTGCAAGGCAGGGGCATAGCTTGGATTCCTTGAGCTTCAGTGCAAACAGGTGCCCCACTCATGGTTTTCCAGGTCCCAGGAGGGCAGAGATATGTGCCTGTCTATTCTTGTTTTTGCACTGCACCTATGAATTTTGGGAATTCTGGAAGGGACTTGTGTCTAGTATAGTGGGTTGACTCCCTGTTTCATGGATCGGGAGAACTTGAAGATTAAAGGGAGCAGTGACTTGCTCACTGGATCTTGTGCTAGAGTTGCCAGCATGGTCTTTAAGATGTGCTGTTTTAGCCGGGTGGTGGCGGCGCACACCTTTAATTCCAGCCCTGGGGAGGATCTCTGTGAGTTCAAGGACAGCCTGCTCTACAGAGTGAATTCCAGGATAGGATCCAAAGCTACAGAGAAACCGTGTCTCAGAAAAAAAGAAGAAAAGAAAAAGTGCTGTTTTTAGGGCAAGTCTAATCAGCGTGTGTGCATAAGTGTGCTGAGAAGAGGGAGATGGTCCGTTCTGTAAAGTGCTTGCCAAACAAGCATGAGGATCTGAATTCTCCTGCTCAGAACCCAGGTTTAAAAAGGTGTGAACATTAGCTCACACTTCCTGGCCTGTGCTGAGCACATAATGTTTTTCTGACACTAGTGGTAGGTTACTTCTCTGAGATTACTGGCAAGCTTTGAGTCTGCTCTTTTACTGTGGAATTCATTTACTGGGAGGCGTTTCCACTTAAAATTCTTTATCTTGTTTTGTTTTTTAGGGCAAAAGTTCAAACCAGTCTCTGATAGAACATTTAATAATTTAACCAAAGATGGTGTTTTTTACATGCAATGCATGCGGTGAATCGGTGAAGAAAGCACAGGTGGAAAAGCACGTGTCTGCCTGTCGAAACTGTGACTGTCTCTCCTGTATTGACTGTGGGAAGGACTTCTGGTAAGTTCTGATCATTCCTGAAGATCCACGGATAGAAGTCCAGACCCTGCAAGCTTGGGAGAATAAAGGAGCAAAATGAGGACAGAGACCAAGAAGGAAACCTTACAGTCTATTGACTAAACTTGATGTGACTCTTCAGAGAGTGCCATTTTGTTGTCCGAGGTTTTTTCTCCTGCCAGGTTCCTGCAATTGTTAAGTCCCAAAGAAATCTCACAGAGGTCTACATTAGTTATAAACTGATTGGCCCATTAGATCAGGCTTCTTATTAACTCTTATAACTTGTATTAACCCATTGTTCTTGTCTACGCTAGCCACGTGGCTCAGTACCTTATTCAGCGAGGCAGTCACATCTTGCTTCTGTGGCTGGGACAGGACTGTGGACCAAGCATTCCTTTTCCCAGAATTCTCCTGTTCTTGTCACCCTGCCTCTACTTCCTCCGTGGTTATTCCGCCTATACTTCCTGCCTAGCTACTGGCCAATCACCGTTAATTTAAAATATAATTGCCAGGATACTGACCATTGTCCCCCAGCACCGTTTCATTTTAAGGACTTGTGAAAGTGAAGACCAAGGGGACAGGATCCTGTTGGTTAGAGAATTTGGGGCTAGTAAGGTGGCTCAGGGATTTTAAAGCACCTGCCCTACAAGCTTGAGCACTCAATTCCGTTCCCAGGACTCAAGGACCCCCAAACTGTCCTCTGAGCTCCATGTTTACTCTGTGGCCCTTAGTACACACAGTTTGGGAGCAGATAGTTTATAGTTCAGTGGTAGAGCTCTTGTCTGATAAGCATGAGGCCCTAGGTCCAATTCCCAACACCATCAAAAAAATATTTATTTTTAGAGAAAATTTGATCATGCAATTTCTTGACTGGCATTTTACTTCCATTATTATCCAGTGCAAGGAAGTGAGTACTCAGAATAAGGGACTTTTCGTCGGGAGGGAGCATTATTGGGGAGGAGATGATCTTTTGTTGTGGTACTATCAGATACCATCGCTCTGAAGAAAGCAACAAATGAGTAGAAAGATTAGATTAAGAATTAGGCTGTGTGTGCAGTTGCCAGTGTGGAAAGTCACAAACAGTAAGCAGCATGCTGTCGTAGAGAGCCACTAGCACACTGTCAGCCTAGTGATGAGACATGGGTCCCTCTGCAGGGGCGGTGACTACAAAAGCCATGTGAAGTGCATCAGTGAAGGGCAGAAGTATGGAGGCAAAGATTATGAAGCCAAGACCCACAAAGGGGATGCAAAGCAGCAGGCATGGATTCAGGTAAGGGTCTCCACCCATCCTGTCACTCGCTCGGCACCTGCTTCCTTCTGGGAGTTCAGGGATAGGTCCCAGAACAGAAGTGTCAGAACATCTTGAGAAAGATAAAATCCTGGTGCGTTTACCTCTGGATGATGTGCTTTATAGGTTGTGTTCACAATGTCCTGCTAACTTTGATTTGGCTGTAAAATGAAACTGAAACATGTCCAGGTATGCTCCCAGTGGTAGAGAGACCTTACAGCTTGGCCCTGTCAGTCTGTCACATCTGAACAAAGTAAATAATTTCACAAATGAAAGGAATTTTCTAGTTAAATAAAGTGAAAATATTTATAAAAGTGGTGAGCTCTAATTTGAAAGAAGGGGAGGGAGATCACTGGACAGATGTCACCTTTGTGGAGGCTGCATTTTCTTGAAAATCAAATTAGTAGTTGCCCCATTGAGTGGCAGAGTGAGTGTGAACTTGGGGTGTTGGCTCTCTGAAGGTTCATACTGCTGGCATGACCCTCACGAAGGACTCCAATAGCTGCACAGTTGAGAAGATGTGTAGAGTGCTGGCAAGATGGCTCAGCTGGGATACAGGTCCTGGCCACCAGTTCCAGTAACCTGAGCTTAATTCCCAGGACTCAACGTAGTAGGAGAGAAGTGATTGATACAAGTAGTCCTCTGACCTCCACACAAGCACTTTTCCCTGTTGAGCCATTCTGCTGATCCTGAATGTTGTCTGTCTGGTTATGTGTAAGAAATTGTTACCAAATTAGATCATTGTCCTAAGATTTTATAGTTTAACTTTTTAAGTTTAGGTCTTTGATCCATCTGGGGTTATTTTTTATGTAACTTAACGTAAGAGTCCAATTTCCATGTGAAGATCCACTATTTCTAGCACCGTTTGTTGAAAAGGGGTCCATTCTTTCATGGACTGGTCTTGACATCCTTGTCAAAAACCCTTTAACCATATCCTCAGGGGCTTATGCCTGCATTTTTCCAATGTTCTTTGTGGTAGTACCACAC
This sequence comes from Dicrostonyx torquatus, assembly GCA_028555095.1. Classification (NCBI taxonomy): domain Eukaryota; kingdom Metazoa; phylum Chordata; class Mammalia; order Rodentia; family Cricetidae; genus Dicrostonyx; species Dicrostonyx torquatus. The sequence goes on along the minus strand of JAQHUG010000389.1, from coordinate 100,868 downwards.
TCTTTGAATCATTGTAGCCTTGTAGTGAGTTTTGAATTTAAAAACAAAAAAACTAATTTGGGTGGTGCATGCCTTTAATCCCAGCACTCAGAAGGCAGAGGCAGGCGGATCTATATGATTTTGAGGCCAGCCTAGTCTACAGAGCAAGTTCCAGGACAGGCTCCAAAACTACACAGAGAAAAACCAAAAAAAAAAAAAAAAAACCACAAAACTATTATTTTTTAATATTGTTCATTTGGAGTCTCTCAGGGTTCCATGTAAATTAGATCACACATATAGCTGGACTTTGCCAGAGCTTTCAGGTTGACATCTTAATGCCGTCTTTGATTCTTATAACAGTGTATTTAGTGCATAATTCTTTTCACCTCTTTGATTGTGGTTTTCTAATTAGTCTATTTGTTGTATTGCAGATGGAATTTTCCTGATGTTCACACTTGGATTATTTTTTGTTGGCATATAAAAATACAGCTTGCCTTTTCAGAATTGTGTTTTCTATAGCTCTGCTTAATGAGTTGTTAACTCTAACTGCTTGCCCCCTCTAGAGCTTTCTACATGTGAGGCCGTATTCCTTCCAGTATTACCTGTGAATATTTGACCTGATTTTGTCCCTTTTGTTAGGAAGGCTTTGGCTTCTTTTTCTTTCCTAATAGCTTTGGCCATCCCTTCAGTGTTGTGTGGAGTAGGAATATTTGTCGTTATACATTGATGCAAATATAGAATCTTGGCTTCAAAGGTGAGAGCCCTTTGACCATACCAATATGTCTATTTATTCTTTTTTTTTTTTTTAAATAGAAAATTAATGAATTAATAAAGAAACCCAATGTCAGCCCTAAAGTTCGAGAACTTCTGCAGCAAATCAGTGCTTTTGACAATGTTCCCAGAAAAAAGGCTAAGTTTCAGGTATGGATTTAAATGACAGTTCGGGGTGTGCCCCATCAGTGACTTGTCAAAGGATTACAGATTTCTTTTTGTGTCTACAGAACTGGATGAGGAACAGCCTGAAAGTGCACAGTGACACTGTTCTGGAGCAGGTGTGGAGCATCTTTTCCGAAGCGTCCAGCAGTGTGAGTTCACTCCACTTTGTGATTGCAGTATGACAGACAACTGGGTGCTGTGTGTGGAGGCTGAGAAGGCATTTCCAGAGAGCCTTTGTTCTGCAGCACCTGGTGTGCAGAGACAGCCTTTCAACCTGAGTGTGGTAGTTGAACCAGTTTTTGTGGAGTGATTGGCATAGCAGTCAGGCTGGGTGACTAGGAGTGATCCAGGATTTGATGTCTGGCTGATCTGATTCTGGACTCTGCTGTGCTTTGTGTGTGTTTGATCATGGTCACATTATTTAGGCTTGGATCCTCAGTTTCCCAATATAAAACATCTGTGCTACTATACCCTTTTTATTTATTCCTCATTTACTGTAGACCTCAAATATCTCCGGAGAGCCTTGGTGCTGTAAAAGAAATTTAAACAGACTGAGAGTATCGCATCTTTCAGCCAAGTGTGTGGGGCCTCAGCCCCCCCACATGTTGTAGTACAGTGGGTATATAAAGTGCTTGCTGCCCAAGTATTGTGATAGGAGCATTTTGGGAGTGGAGACTTGGTTGGCAGGAAGCTAACAAGGTTTAGGGCAGCATCCCTGATGACCTAACAGCCATGGGCCCTCCGTCCTGAGGTTCTGCCACTTCTGCTTCCATCACATGGAAAGCCAACCTGCAGTGCCTGCCCCTTAGCAAACTTGATTCCCCGTTCTTGACACTGTGTCTGTGACTGTCCTGAGGGTGCCCTTCTCATCGGGAGAAGGATGATGTGACAGAGCCTTTGTCTGTACTTCATTTACAAAACACTTACCTGCATTGTGTCCACTGCCCCACACACAGGAGATATTTTTCTCCTGTTAGCCATATGTCAGCTGTATATGGAACTCTTTTTTTTTTTTTTTTTTTTCTTTTTTTACTCTTTGCTCTTTTGGGAACCCACCACCCAGCTCTCAAATAAACACAAGGATGCTTATTATTACTCATAAGTGCCTGGCCTTAGCTTGGTTTCTTTCTAGCCAGCTTCTCTTAAATTATCCCATCTACCTTTTCTCGGGACTTTTACCCTATTTCTGTATATCTTTTCTTCTTATTCCAAGTCTGGCTGGATGGCTGGCCCCTTGCATTCTCCTCCTTTTCTTGCTTTTCTCTTTTTCTCTTTCTATTTATTCTCTCTGCCTGCCAACCCCACTTGTCTGAAGGGGTGTGGTCTTCACCATCCCAGCCTGTGACCACACCCCTTCAGTCTCCTGCCCAGCTATTGGCCATTCATCTCTTTATTAGACCAATGTTGTAGGCAGGCAAAGTAACACAGCTTCACAGAGTTAAACAAATGCAACATAAAAGAATGTAGCATGGGGCTGGAGAAATGGCTCAGTGGTTAAGAGCATTGCCTGCTCTTCCAAAGGTCCTGAGTTCAATTCCCGGCAACCACATGGTGGCTCACAACCATCTGTAATGAGATCTGGCACCCTCTTCTGGCCTGCAGACATACACACAGACAGAATATTGTATACATAATAAATAAATATTAAAAAAAAAGAATGTAGCACATCTTTGCATCATTAAACAAATATTCTACAGCATAAACTAATGTAACAGATCTTCAACTAATAGTCCACAACATGACACCCTGCATCTGGCTGTTCTGTCCTCATCAAATGAAGGGTGACAGTGAGCCAGAATTATAGACTGTCCTCATTTCACCCTTTAATGACATGAAAACAGGTTCAAGAATGAGGTATGAACTTGGGGGTGCTTTCCTTGTGTTGCTAAATTTTAGCTGTTGGTGTCACAGTCATAAACAGTATGGTATGGACAGTAGGTATGGTCAGACCAGATATTTAGGTAATTCTTATTTTTATTTCATAAGGAGCAAGATCAGCAACTACCCAGCCACGTGGCCAAGCCTCATGCAGAGATCCCCACTAAGGTTTCATCTGAGGAAACAAATGGCACCACGGAAGAACAAACAGAGGCAAAGAAAAATAAAAGAGAAAGGAAGGAGGAACGACAGAAGAATAGAAAAAAAGAGAAGAAAGAACTGAAGTTAGAAAACCAACAGGAAAACCTGAGGGGCCTGAAGCCAAAAAAGCGCAAAAAGGGCCAGGAGGCAGGACATGAGGCTGGTGGGGAAGAGACCGCAGAGGCTGACGGCCCGCCAGAAAAGAAGAAGGCCCGGGGTGGGCAGGCCTCAGAAGAGGATGCAGACAGAAACTGGGGCCCTGGGGAAGATGCTGATGAGGGGCAGACCAAGACAGGGAAAGGAAAACAGAAGCGGCAAAAACACTCAGAAGGTGTGTGCTCAGCCTGCACACTGGGTTCTCAGTGAGGCTGTAAGTGGGGTGCAGGGAAATGTGTTAGGCCTCACGTTCTGGACCAGGTATGGAGAAGGGCAGAAGCTCTAGGGGTCCAGCTGACCTCCCTCCCTTCTATTGCTCATCTCCAGCAAGCAGGGTGTGGTGAGGGAGCTGGCGTGCCCATGCTAAGCTGGCCTTTTGTAACTGAAACCAACTAAACCTTTTTGCTCCTCTATCAGATGAGTCCAAGAAGAAAAAGATGAAGTTGCCAGGACAGCCTGAGGAGGGAGAAGCCAAGGATCATGAGGTTCCAGCGAAAGGTACCACTTACTGACGGTGTTTATTCTGTGTGGCTAGGGAAAAAATGCTCCTGCCAAAGGTAGACCAGGCACTGCCTTGGTCATGCCTATTAGAGGCACAACTAAGGCGTATGGGTTGGTACCACAGTGCCTCCATCCTCTCTTAAGGAAAAGGGGGATATCTGGATTGAATATATAGATATGTTGGCCATCATTCATTGCTGCAACAATGATCAAACTATAAAACCAATAATTTTGGCTCATGGTCACTAGTCCTATTGATTTGGGGTCTGTGGTAGGCCTTGCTGCTCAAAAGGCCAGAAGGGTTCCACGGCCTCTTGCAGGTCAATTCTGCTGTGACCCAAAGACAGACTAGTGTCCCACACTGTCAGGGTTACTAATATTCTCAGTGGCACCAAACTGGGTCCCAGTCTTTAGGGGGCACTATGGATCCAAACCATAGCAGTAATATTGCCCTTAAGTTGGCAGTGAGCCCAGTGTGGTTTCCCAAGGCTTGTTCTGTTCCCACCTTCCCCATGTGTCTTGTCTAGCCCCCCATCCTGTAGAGATGACCTGAGGTCCGGGCAGTTGTAGCTGCCCCATCTCAGCCTCTGGGACTATTCCTAGTGTTTCCCTGCATGAAGTTCCATGGCCACCTCCCTATCTCCGTGTGTGTGTGTGTGTGTGTGTGTGTGTATGTATGTATGTATGTATGTATGTATGTATGTATGTATGTATGTATGTATACTTTCAGGATCCAAGGGTGTGGGGCTCCTTTTAAATACCACCTCCCACACAGAGCTCCTGCCTCATGAAGCTGGAAGTTCTGTTGTGAAGTGGTAAATCCGCCCTTGCCATGTGTACTCCCACCCTCTCCTGCCTGGAGAAATGAGCCAAGATGGGCGTTAGAGCCATTGGTGGGGGTCAGTGACTGCCCAAACTTAATCAGATCTCTTGACGCCTCCCCGACTTTGTAGACTGAAGGCTTTTAAGGATTAAGTTGTTTGTTTTTTTTATTGACCTTCTGTCCCTTTTCTGGTTGGATTTGGGGTTTTTGTTTTCTCACTATTATAACTTGAAACTTCTTTATATATCATGTGTGTTATACATATATATTTGTTTTGTTTTGCTTTTGAGACAGTGTTTCTCTCTTTATCACTGGCTGTTCAGGAACTCACTCTGTGACCAGGCTGGCCTTCAGCTCACAGAGATCTGCCTGCCTTTGCCTCTGAGTGCTGAGATTAAAGGTGCGTGCCACCATGCCCAGCTACATTCCCACCTGCTCCCTCCCGCCCCTCTCACACACTAAGGCTTGAACAGAAGGGGCCTTGCCTGTACTAAGCAAACAATCCATCCCTGAGCTTCATCTGAGCCTTTATTATTTCGGGACAAAAGTATCACTAAAGTTTTCTGGACTGGCCTTGGCCTTCTCTGTATGGCAGGCTAACTGGCCTTGAATTTGTGATCCTCCTGCCAAACCTCCAAGTAGTTGGGATTACTGGCCTGTGCCACAGCCTACTACTTCCTGCTTTCCTAGTTGTCTCTCCAGACCTTAAGGTGGTGCATGTTTCTGCTGCCAAGTAGAGGTGGGGAGTCCCAAGTTCCCTGTTCCTTGTCACAGCCAAAGGGATTCCCCTTGAGGCCTCCACTGTCCCCATATCTAGGCAACTTCTTTCTCATTACCCACCAATATGGGCAAAAGCTCAGATTTCTTAATTCATTTTGGCGCTGTCCCTGTCCCTGCCACACAGCTTTTTTAAGGCAGGATTCTGCCTCCCAACTCAACCTTGATCACCAGTTGAACATAGGCTGTGACACTAGCCTAGAGTTAATGGTTGTGATGTCAGTGTTGGTGGCGGGCCAGGCCTACCCTTTCTCTGCTCCTTTGCTGAATCTGTAGGTGTGGGCTGGTCTAACTTGTACCTTGTGGCCTTCTAGGTCACTGGCTTTCTTGACTCCAAATCTAGACTATGGAGCAAAAGAGTCAGTCTGTCTCTCACCACCTTTCCATGTTGTCTTAGGTCTGAGTCTGGCATTCAGACTCAGTTGGGCCTAGCAGGAAAAAGCAGGAACAGGCTCAGCTCTGTCTGTCCATCCTTTCTCCCAGGAGCCTGTCCCTACCATGACACTTGTGAGAACCATCTGTCCTCATTGAGCACATTGCTCTGACGTGCAGGTGGTCCCTGGAGGCCCTCTTACTGAGCTAGAGAAGGACTTGGTATCCTGTTCATGGGAAAGTCAGGAAGCACACAACTGTGGAACATTTTTTCTTTGCCCTTTGGGTGATAAAACAAAGGGCCTTATGCATCATTCTTTGCATTGTAGGTAAATTCAACTGGAAGGGGACCATTAAAGCCGTTCTGAAACAGGCTCCAGACAACGAGTTATCAGTCAAAAAGTTAAAGAAAAAGGTACATCCTGCAACAAATAAGGCATGGACTAGCTGGGGAGGGGTTGTTTTAAAATGTACACGTGTGGTGTTTAACCTGAAAACACTGAGACAGACAGTCAGACCTACTTCCAGAGGGGCTCACTTGTGTGCCTGGAACAAACCCATCCATCCTTCAACCAATCCAGGGTAGCTCTCTGACCTGGACCTGTCTAAAGACTGCATGCATTACCTACAGTTGAATGTATTGGAAATGACCAGAAGTGATTTTTCCAGGCACTTGGCTCTCTTTTGCTGATATAAATGGTTGCTATTGCTTTTTTTTTTTTTTAAAAAAAAAAAAGCTTTATTGCATTTATTTACCTGAGAGACAGAGAGAGCGCATGAATGTCCAGTCCATTGAGCTGTCTTGCCAGCCCCCACCCCCTTTTTTCTTTTAATTCTGTAGTTTTGTGTGATATGCAGTTTTGTGCACACCTGGACCCTTTTCAATGTTTTTCATCCCCAAAGAACCTTGGACAGGTAGATTTGCTGAGCACATTACAACATGCACTCCCCACCTGACATATGTTTGTCTTTGTAAAGGTCATAGCTCAGTACCGTGCAGTGATGAGCGACCATCACAGGTCAGAGGAGGAGCTCCTGGCCATCTTCAACAAGAAAATTAACAAGAATCCCACCTTCAAGGTTCTGAAAGACAGAGTCAAGCTTCTGAAGTGAGCACACCATTGCTTTACACACTTGTATTGACTGCTTTCTTCTACTGTTTGCAAGATGTGTAATGAATTATAACAATCAGAATTTTGCTTTCTGAAACTATTTTTAAGTTAATGAAAAATATATTTTTGTTAAACTTTTATGAAAAATAAAATATATTCTTGTTGAATTCTATATCAACAGTAAAAAATCCATGTGCTTTAAGAAAACACTGTAGGAAGCTTTAGAATGTGGTGTGATGACAGGGAAGATGGTCCCCATTTGATGAGGTGGGAGGTGTTGGCTAGGCACCTCCATCTGTTTGTCTTGCCAGGAAGACATTGAGAAGTATGACCTGTTGGGTGGCTGTAAGCACAAGAAGGCTTGTCTGCATCTGTAGCTCTTCACCAGCGCCTGCTCCAGTGCTGGCACTGTGCATCCTGGGGACTATGCTGGTGGAGCCCTGCGCCACCTCCTACTGAGAGTTGCCGTTTTACCCATAAATCCCTTAAGCCTTCAGCAAGAATTGCCCTTTTGGCCAGTGTCATTGTTCACTCACCTTTGAGGTGAGAACAAGATGGAAACAGGACAGTACTGCAAGGATAGAGTGTATGTCCAAGGGAGATGGTAACGCAGAGGGATGCAGAGGCTTGGGACTGAGGCTCCGCCACTGTGTAGGGATGAATCAAATGGCATGGCTTTGGTCCCTTACCAGTAATTCTCTCATCTGGACAGTTTAGATGTAAAGGTCCCTTTAGGGTTGGAATGAATGTGCTAAGTTAGATGCTAGACCTGCATGCAGCCTATTTGATGGCTGCTTGACTGTCTTGGGAATTAACTGTTGAGCTGGGAGAATCCTTAGCCATTCCATAAAGCAAAGCATACCTAATGAGGGACAAAAGCCTTATGACTTTTGAGGTCTGCCTGAGACACCCTCTGTTCCAATGCCTAGGGAGCAGAAGTGTACCCCATTGTCCACATGAGATGGGCTTATACACAGGAACTCTAGGGAGCATCATAAAATGCCCAAATGCTGCAGTGTTTGCCAATGTGCAATCTTATTTTCCAACTTGCCATTTTACTGTGTTGTCTTTAAGGCAGTGTGTCTAAGTAACAAAATTAAACTTTATATTGTGCTCCAGTAGATTTACAGGAGGAGCAGCTATCCCAGGGCCCAGAGGAGGTAGAACTCCACAGGGAGGAAGAAGTAGGTTGCTGATGTCAGCAGTTGGCATCATGGTGGGTTTCTCTGCTGTCCCCTACAGCCAATGGAGAGAAGGGCTGGCCACTCAGGTGCCCTGGCATCTGGCATTACAGCCCATCATCCCAATGTCCTTGCCCAAAAGCTGCCCCAATTACCTGCCTGACTTAAATATGTCCAATCTTGCAGTGCAGGGTCTTTAGAAACTGAAGCAGCCTTCCTGTCAGGGCTCAAGTCCCTGTCCCAGTTCAATGTCAAGTCCACTGCTGCCACCTGCTGTCTGTGCTCAGGCTCATCGTCAGGGCCTGGCACTCAGGTGTCCCCTAATCTCACAAAGATCTATTTTGATACACCGGTCTTAGCTTGATGCCTTATAATTTGTTGTTTGTGTATGGGTGTTTTGCTTGCCTGTAAATCCGCACCATGTGCACGCCTGACTTCTCAAGGCTAGAAGAACTAGGAACTGGAATTAGAGATGATTGTGAACCACCACAATGTGTGGGTGCTGGGTTTTCTGGAGGAGCAGTCAGTGCTTGTTTGTTTCCAAGACAGGGTTTCTCTGTGTATCCCTGGCTATCCTGGAACTCGCTCTATAGACCAGGCTGGCCTCTGTCTCCCAAGGGCTAAGAGCAGCAGTGCTCTTAGCTACTGAACTGTCTCTCCAGTCTGCCGATGATTTTTATATTCATGGAATCAGTCAACTGCATACTGATAATTTTCCATGCTGCCACTTAAGGATTTGGGAACAGATGGCCTTTATCAACCCCAAGAGATGGAGATGTGTGACTTGGTCTGCAGGTGAACACTCATTTGCTCCACCTTAGACCCTCTGCCTACAGCATGTGGGGTCATGATCAAGAGATGGAGATGTATGACTTGGTCTGCAGGTGAACACTCATTTGCTCCACCTTAGACCCTCTGCCTGCAGCATGTGGGGTCATGATCAAGCCTGCTCTTGTGTGCCCTGAGCTTCACTTTCTCTAAGTTTAATGCTGGTCCTTGAGTGAACCTCTTGTCTCTGAGACCCCGCCCCCCAAGTCACATGTAAACTATAGTAGTCCAGATTGCTGACCCTGGGCAGAACTGAGTGCTTGGGCATGGAGGTTTCAGGATGGGAGAAAAACATCAAGTGTAACTCGGGAAAGTCATGTGTGTTATGCAGTCCTGGCAAGTCAGGATAGACTATGCTAGTTTAGTAGACCTGGAGCTCCCTGACCACCCCCAACCCATAGCCTGGGACCCTTCCCCCCACCAGCAGCCTTTATTGCAGCACAGGGGATGGAACCCAGGGCCTTGTATTCTAGACAAGTGCTCTTACACTTAGCCTCAACCCCCTGAGTGGTGTATAGTTATTAACTCCCTGATATGTGAGACATCTGTTTCATCGCTCCCCTGTGCAGAGCGCAGTAGCAGGCTCTCCACAGACAAGAGACTTAAATCCGCATCATGTGTCTTTCCAGTCAGTAGCCCTGCTGATGCAGGTTGATGAGCATCTCCGAGCCCCAGACTTGTATCTCCCATACTGGCTGCCTAGGGCAGAGAGAGTCAAATGTGAGTGCCAGACATACAGTGCCTGGCACACCTTAGTGTCTGGAAACAATCTGAAAGAGACTGCAGTTATAGTGCTACCAACTCGACCAAGAGGACCAAGGTTCGGATCCCTGTAACCCATGCTGAGTGGGTGTGGTGGCATCCCTGTAATTCCAGCCTGGGAAGGCAGAGATGGGATTCCCCTAGCAAGTTCACTAGTGAGACTAGTTGTATTTGGCAATCTGAGTGCCTGAGTCCCAGCCTCAAGGAACAAGGTGGAAGAAAGAGAAGGATTTCCTTTGGCCTGGACATGCGAAAGCATAGCATGCGCGCGCGCACACACACAGAGGAAAAGAATTAAAATGGGGAAAAAGTCCTAGAATACGTGCTATGATTCCCGTGCAGGATCTGCAACCGATGAAGGCCCTGGCTCAGGGCACAGGCTCCGATGCCTAGCTTCTCCCTCCCTACATGAAGCCTTGCTAGTGATAGCACTGTAGCAGACAGGGACCACATAGCAGTGTGTGCGTTGTGTTTGAATGAGGATGGCTGGAGTTTAAAATGATGCTTCACTTTATAGACAAGAGACAGCCATTTCTCAGGACACGCTGCTGCCAGGCAAATCTCCCTAACCTATCATCTGCATCTTTCACCCGGCTCTGCGTGTGCTCCATCCCTATAGCTCTGTAGCCAGAGGCTACGCTTGCTCTGTTGCTGTCAATCATGGATCCCCTCTGCTGTAGATGAAACTTCTCTACCCGTGTTGTCTGTTGTGGCTGAGTATGACCAAGTGTTGAGTCCATTCCAGCCTCACCAACTATGGAGTTGCCAGAGCAGCTTGCCAGCTTACGCTGTCACTCCAACATTGATGGGACTTTGCCCCCAATATTTCTTAAATTTCTATCTCTTTCCTTAAAATAGTTCTTGAAATTTACAGCCATTAGGGAGGGGAGCCACCATCACACTGTAAAACTAGGAAAGGGCCTCTGTGAGGTTCATAGCATAGGTGTGTTGTGTCATGTTGATAAAGACGGCAAGGGGCTGAGTTTGGTAAAGCGCTTGCCCTGCAAGCATGAGGGGCCAAGTTCCAGCCCCAGAATCTATTGTTTCTGTCTATGATTGGGTTTGTTTTCTCTGTCAGTTAAAGAATTAAAAGGCAGGAAAACTCTGGAGCACATCGAGTAGGAGCAGGGGACAGAATCAGCCAGTGAAGAAAGGCTTTATTAGAGGCGAAAAAGCATGCATGTGCATTTGTGTTCGCACATGCACACACGCATGCACACACACATGCACACATACACAAAGCAAACACACAATGGAAGGCCCTCTGTACTCAAGAAACTGAAACTGTAGATTTTAAGGATCTTCGAGGGCTCTTCATTCCCTAAATTAGGGTTGATCAGTTTGAACAAAGACAGGGCAGATAATAGGCCCACAACTTTGGCATAAATATGTCCTGAGCCTCTGTCTCTGGTCAGGAATATGAGGGAGAAGCCAGCCATCTTGGAAGTTCACCATCTTTGCCTACTTAGTCATGGCCCCATCCCTATCTGCCTTGCCTGTCAAGGATCTGCCTAACTCCTGTCTCTCATCATGTTAATGAAAAACAAAAGTTGAACATGGTGGTGCAGTTTGGGGAGGCAGAGAGACAGATCCCCGAGTTCCAGGCCAGTTAGAGACCTTGTCTCTAAAGAAGGGAGGGAGAGAGAAAGAGAAAGAAAGACAAAGAGATAGAAAGAAAAAGAAAGAAGGAAAGAAGTGGATGGTGGTCCTTTTCCATCTCCCTCTCGAAGAGGCAGCTTCTGTCTTTCCCCACTTCTCCCTTGCTTCTGTTTTTTTCTCTCTCTCTCTCCTCTTCTCCCTTCTCCCCTTCCCTAACCTCTCCCCCAAAAGAAGAATTTTTTACTAAAAAGAAGAAGTGGATGGTGACTGATTAACAACACTCAAGGTTGTTCTTTGGCCCCCATATGTGTGCGTGTGCGCCCAACACATGTGCATGGATGTGCACACACACCACAGGAAGGCTTCTGTGACCCCCTTGCCTAAAGATGCTTAGCCGTATCGCCTCAGTTTTCTTCATTAGAGAACTTCCCATCTCAGCTGGAGAGATGGTTCAGTGGTTAAAAGCACTGCCTGCTCTTCCAAGGGTTCTGAGCTCAATTCCCAGCAACCATGTGATGGCTCACAACCATCTGTAATGAGATCTGGTGCCCTCTTCTGTAGGCAGAACACTGTATACATAATAAATAAATCTTTTTTAAAAAGTTCTTTGTCTTTTTTTTTTTAAGTTCTTTGTCTTAAAAAAATAATAGTTTAAGCCTTATCCCCCTCTGAGGAGTGGATGAGGGATGGGGTGGGGGAAGATGGGGGAAGCGGGAGGAGGGGAGAGAGTGGAATAATTAATTTAAAAAAACCTTCCCATCTTACATGGGCTTCTTAGCCTGCAGATTTTCAGCTTCTATTATTTGGGGCTGAGCCTGACTTTTGTCATCTTAGTCACAAAACCCAGGGTCTCTGAGGGAAAGTGTGCACTGAGAAAGAGACCCCTAGGAGAGCCAGTGTTGTCGTGCCTCCCTTTGTTACGGGATCCTGGCAAGCTTTAATGTATTCCTTTGATACAAGGGTTTACACAGCCCCTTCAGTTGTTTAAATTGTAATTGCTGAGCAAATACATATGTTCGTGGGAGTTTAAAGGTCAGACATCACTCAGGAAGGCAGGCCTTTGTTGGGCCACAGAGTGGCCATTGTGAGCCGCTGAAACAGCTTCCTGCTCCTCTCTACCCTTCCCAGTGACCGCAGGCTGACTTCTGTCTGAGGCCCCAGTCACCCACATATTAGATTTCTCCTCTGCAGATCAAAGGGAGGAAAGATACAGTCTTAACAGTGTTGCTCTGGGGATTTGCCAGTGAACATGAATCCGGAGACAGACAGTCCTGTCACAGGACTGCCCCTCAGAGGCTCCTCGCATGGGGCAGTATTTGGCAGCTGAGCCTGAATCAGCAATCTCTTAAAGGATTCGGAAAACTGTTAAGGTCATAAGACTTTTGCAAT